>LD346027.1:172781-214235 GCA_001465055.1 Ptychodera flava | reverse complement strand
GAAACCATTGTACGGAAAAAACGATATTGCATAACTTCATTAATATGCAAGCCACACTAACCAAAATCTAATCACTTCTTGCAAGTAGCATATGGTACCTGTGTACCGAATCTGACTTGAATCCGTTCAGGCGTTTTTGAGTTATCGTGTAAACAGACAGACAGACAGACACACACACACACTAACACTAACACACACACACACACACGGACAGACAGACAGACATCGCTATGACATTAACCCACATGTTTACACACATGAGCTAAAAAATCACCTTCATTGTAATATCTTCGGTACATTGCATTCCTGAAATGCCGGTGAACGATGTACTGACCGGTTTCCATGGTTACCCTGGCCAGTGAAGCCTTTCCATGTTTTCGACGCCAAAGTACACGCTTAACGCTAGTTGTAAAATATCCATGCGCGCACTGCTATTTGGACTTGCGTTAAAATTTGTTTGATGCTGGTCGATAATGGTAAAAGTGTTTGAAAATGCCCTGCATGTAACTAAATGTTATATAACATTGTGAAGAGGCATGTAATAAAAATATTATTGCCTGAATACATGTGTTTATGTGTCCTTGCAGCAGGAGGCAATTTGCCTTCCTGGCGTTGGGCAAATTGTCACCTGCTCTCGGGCACCTAAACCCATGTATTCAGGCAATAATATATAGTACAGTGAATCAGGTAGAAAATAATGCGTAAACATTTTCCGCGGGTATGCAACACAACATTGTATCATTTTGCAACAAAAGAATATCGATCGATAACGTTCACTACACGTTCACAGTGGAGACTCTACACCAGTTCGCTTCCGTTTCGTGTTATTTTTACCAATTTACTGCGATGTTCATGGTTCATGTTCACCCAAATTTTGTATTACAGACAACAACTTGACAGGTATTTAGCCTGTACAATTTAGGAGACACTTGCTGATTAATTTGCTTTAATTTCAGACCCTTGTTCTGCACATATAAACGCCGTCAGATCGCCATATTGTTGACGGCAACAGTATATTTCAGTGATCAGAATAAATAGAATGGCAATAAAACAAATTTTACGAAGAAATTCAAAAATCTAAAACGATACGAATTTTGCTTATAAGTCAAAGGATCACGGTGCCAATTTTTATTATTATTGGTTCACAATTGAAAAATTTGAACCGGCGAGAAGTATGCAATCTGTTCGGTTGATCGGACGCGCATAAACGCCATTGTTTTCTATGGGAATCGAGACAATTCGGCACATCGTAAACTGAAAAATACATCTGAAAAAACCCGCCGGTTAAAATTTTTCATTTAGCTATTATTTCTCACAATATTTGAGATTAAGCATCTCATGAAGGTTAACTAAAACCCTATGGTTTTAGTTTTTAAATTTCCCTCTTATTTTTATGAAATGACGAGTTTACGATCGTTTGTGCTGTGGGCTGTGTTTTCGCCTATTTTTGCTAAGAGTATTTTCGCTTCGGTATTTTAAGAATTCTTTCATGAAATAATTGCCGAAATATCATAATGGAGAGAGGAATATATGAAGAATGGAATCTGCATCTCTTTCCTGAATATTTAGCTGTGCGGCTAGGAAATTCGGCGAAGTTTTCAACATTACGCGGAAGCTTGATTTGGCTCTCTTTACGCTCATTCAGCGTATGTGCGGCAAAAAATTGTCACATGTTGAGTGAACAAAATAGAGGCCGTTTTGCCCACAGTGCTAGTTACATTGTAACATTCTGTTGATTACATCATAACTCTTTGAACAACTCTTGGTCATCGTTTTTATATATACATACCTCCAAATCATTCACAATGTTTTTTGTACCAGACCAGAGAAAGTGAGGCTTTTGGATTCATTGAACAACATTTAATAATGAAGACAAGGGATATTATTTGAACTGGGGCAAACTTTCACTGCTGTAGGAATTGTGATACTTGTGTTTTTGATACTTATTATTAATTAAGTATTTATCGTATATGTTTTTCACACTATTCCTACCATAACAGTTACTTGTATGAGATTTATGATATATTATTTGCACATCAATCCTGTGAGGCAACTCTCTTTATAAACTGTTTGCTAAAACTTCATATGTGACCAACAATTGAACAAACCTGTAGTTTGCTGTTAATTTGGCTGTCATTTGCATTTTCAAACCAGAGTAAAACTAGTCTGAAAACCCTCATGTCATGGAAGTCTCCTATCTCCAAACATTTTATGTAGCTATCAATGGCAGTGTCCAGAAAATAAGTATTGTCAATCTTCAGGTTTTCCAATTCTTGTTCGTCTATTTGCTGTTGTTTCTTCAGAATCAGAGTATACTTGCTGCAAATATGGAGAGTATGCACATACTGAATTATTATCTGCATATTGCCTGGATTACAAGTAGCTGTGATGACACATGCCTCAGCTTGATCAGAATTGACAGGCAGGCATATGTGTGACTGACATTACCCATATCGGGTGCACTTGCACGGGATATTTTTTGCACTATGAGAAAATGGGCCTTAAATATGTTCAAACATGGAAATTTGAATATATTGAACTGATCTGACTGAACTTATCCATTGGAAATTAGATCCCAAATTTGACAGCGATTGAAAGAATGACTTTCCCAAAGTAGGTGATTTGACCAAAATTGAGACAATTTGCCTTAACATTGCTTATGCAAATTTCATCATCCTTTGAGCAAACTGAAACTCCCTGAGAAAAAATAGGTCAAATTTCACAGCTATCAGATGAGTGCTTTGATTTATCAAACTGTACTATACTTTTTTTTTCTTTTTTTTTATCAGTCCATCATCCAACAGGCGTTAGCCCAATTACAGGATGAGGTACGCATAACCCACTAACTCCCCCCAATGGAGCACTGAGGAGTAAAGTGCCTTGCTCAGGGGCACAACACCATGCTAGAGTCTTGAACTCACCGTCCTCTGACAGTGAGTCCATTACTCTGGACCTACTGGGTCTTGAACCGGGTCTCGAACTCACCATCCTCCGATAGTGAGTCTACATAGATTTACTGAGTTTTGTATTCGAAAAAAAATATTCACAGTTTCTTCATGGACTGCCATGTATGCAACATCAACATTTTCAATGAAATCCCGAAATCTAATTTCTTGTACACACATGCAGGTTTTACTTTCCACTTCAAGCAAAATACATTTACATTAATTATCAAACATATATAAATGAATTACTTGTTGTGTGGGGTAAATAGTCAACATTTTGCCTGATAAACTCCCATATATTGTGATTTGATATTTTTGGGTGAAGCACTATATCAGCCACATCTTTGCTCCTTGTAGTTGTACAAAATATGGTGACCGTCCTGCAAATGCATGACCCTTCAAAAATACTTGAGTGATAAATTGCAACCCCCGTTTCATTTCTGTCTGTAACTTACATAACAATTTAACGTATTGATATGTAAATTAGCTGATTTTGTGTGAGGGTTATTCCTGGGGAGAATACTGCTGTGATTAGGGGGAAGGTAAAGTTTTAGAATACCCGACAAGGGGGACGCAAGGATAGGGGAGGGTCACATTTTACAGTACAGGTGAATTTGATTGAAACTTAAGGACCGCCATCACCTGGTATCATTGTTCTTTCCTGGCACGTAATTACTGAAGGTTCCCTAAATATATAGTACATTTTTATTTTATCAATATCATGTACAATAATTTTTTCTTACTATCTACCCTGTGACAGCTCCTTCATATTTTCAAGCTTTGTGAGTTCCTCTGAAGTTTTCTTCAGGAGAGCTTGCTCGGCTTCAAACGTTTGTGATTTCATGTAGTTGACAATGGTCTGGTATTGAGAGTCTGCAAACCTGGCCAGTGCAAGGTAGGCCTCCATAGCTTCCTGGCCTGAATCTTCGATGGCTTCATACAGGTTGACTGTCTATTTGAGGTAGGATGTACACAGAGTAACTTATGTCAGGTTCAGAGATACGGCACATTTATTAAATGATTTATCAAATGCAGACAGGCTATGTGCATTATGCTACCATGGCAGTGCTTCAAAAAAGGGCCACATAAATGTAGGGTACATGTATTTGGTTTGAATTTCCCTTGACAGTTGCATATATGTAGCATAAGTACAATTCTGCTCACATTTATTAATGATAAAGAAAAAAACACCAAAATATTGTCAGGCACCAAGCGTATTTTACTCTTGCACCATGTCAGTTGATAGGTAAGAGTCTCATTTAGGCAGTTTTCTTTTATATTTTATCTGTCTATTACTGCATAGAGATGGTGTTGATTTGCTGTGCTTTGACCTACATTTATGGTGTTTGTTGAAGTTAGAACGAACAAAACAGCAAATTAACTGAGAAATGAAAACAATGAAAGCTAAAGACTTCCACAGCCAATCAAATGTCTTGACACATACCTTTTCCAAGTAGGTAGACATAATTATAAGGGAGTGTTCAGTTATTATGGCGAGGGTTGTGGGGGGAGTCACCTCAAACTTGAAAACTGCAAAGGGGGTCATGTATTTTTCAAACAGCTCAGAGGGGGGGGGGTCACTTAATTTTCATACGTATCTGTCCCGTCAAAAAGCAGTTTCAGTTTTCAGAAATATTCTGGGAGATAAAAATGATTCGTTGCATGATTTCATCTCTGAAGTTATTCAACTGTAAATCTTAACAAAAGTATAATTCCTCCTCTGTCACATGAACATCTTGAATTGACAACTCTGAGGCTTGTCATATCGTAAATCAAGCTCAATACACTGAGGGCAATGAACAATTCCTATTACTTACATGTTAGAGATGTAGCAAGTTTTATCAGGGAAATTATTTAACAGTTACCTGTACTGAGACTTCTAGTACCATGAAAAGTTAAATATTACTTTTTGGTGAAATTCCGATATCATAATTGTTGTCCACATCTGAATTTTTAAATACCCTATTTGAATCAAGTACATTTGAATCAATTATCAAACACCTGTAAAAGCACAAATTAATTTTATAGTTAAGCTTTGAAAAAAATTATTCTTAGTTTCTCATATAGTCCAATGTATAGTGAATCAACATTTCGGCGAAATTCCAAAATCCAATTTCTTGCACACATAGCAACCTTTAACCATCCTAGGCTAAATACTTTGAAATGAATTATCAAAGGTCTATAAATACACAGATTTTGATATTTTTGTATTGGGAAGAAATTATTGATATTTTCCTCATAGACTCCCATATACAGTGAATCGACATTTTGGAATAAGTTCAAAATCCAATTTCTGGCGAACACAACCATTTGTTACCACCCTAATCTAATCAACTACATTAATATCAATAATCAAGAGTACATAAGTACACGGGTTTACCTATTTTTGTATTGGAAAAAATTACTCATACTTTCTTCATAGACACCCGTGTATAGCGGATGAATATTTTCAGTGAAATTCCACAATCAGATTTCTTGTACACATAATATGCACCTTTAACCATCATATTCTAATCAAGTACAATTATAATTATTTAACGTCTGTCTATGCACAAGTATATAAAGTTTTTCATTGGAAAAACAATTATTCACAATTTTATCAATGACTCACATAAATAAATAAGATAAATCATAGCGAGATATTTACTGAATTCAGAGCTATTCATTGAAATAACATCGTCTATGTATCTATATGTTAGATTGAAAGTTCGAGCAACAGATACCTGTTTCTGTTTGATTAAGTTCTGGATAAATTCTGCCTTGTATGAGAACAGAAATAAGTCTGCAAGTAAGGGAGCACAGTTAGTGCCCATAGGAATTCCTATACACTGTTGGAAAATGTGTCCTCAAAATTCTACAAATATGTTGTCGATGAGGAAAGCAAGCATACTGATATTGTCTTTCACGGTAAAAAACAATTTAGCGTTAGTAACATTTTTAACAAAATATGTAGAATTATACCCTAATACTACATATTTGTAACGGTGTGAACCGTTTTTGTAGAAAGAATGCTTGGATGATGACGTTTTTCAAGCGTTCTTTCAATTTATTATGTGGTATTGTGGTATACAATGAAAAATCGAACGTTTTAATAGATGTTATCTTTGAAACAGATCTTGATGTCAAATTTTCCAAGAGTTCCTTCAAATTTTTTAATATCCACTTTTGATTTATACCACTCCGAGAAAAGACAACATCACAGTATGCTTGAAGTCCCCGTTTAACAGTACAAAGAACAGAAGTCAGTATCTTCGATAACTCTGTTGTTGGACATTTTGAAGATCCTTCGATAAACCTAGCTTTGTAAGGTGTTTAATGGAGCTTTGGTATCCAATATAAGCTAGGCAATTTATTATGGTCATCCTTTGTTGTAATATTAAAATTATCCATGAATGACTTATGATTTGCCAAAATTTCAGATTTGCTGAACATTGATTGTCTGTAAGTGGAGTTGGTGGAGGTCTTAGTTACACCAAGTTCGTCTATAAGACATTCAAAATAATACTTCTTACAGACAAATACAATGTTATTGGCAGCTTTATCAGCAGGGACGACAACATATTTGTCATGGATATCTATGGAAAGCCGTAGCTGTCTTAAGTGAAGTAAAATGATTATTTAATGTGCATTCGTTATATAGTGATGCACATTCGTTATATAGTGATGCCCATTTGTTATATAGTGATGCACATTTGTTATATGGTGATGCACATTTTTTATATGGTGATGAGCATTCGTTATATAGTGGTGTGCATTTGTTATATGGTGATGCACATTTGTTATATGGTGATGCCCATTTGTTATATAGTGATGCACATTCGTTATATAGTGATGCTTACTTGTTATATGGTGATGCACATCTTTTATATGGTGATGCACATTTGTTATATGGTAATGAGCATTCGTTATATGGTGATGTGCACTTGTTATACAGTGATGTGCATTCGTTATATGGTGATGTGGATTTGTTATATAGTGATGTGCATTTGTTATATAGTGATGTGTTTTTGGTTATATGGTGATGTGCATTTGTTATATGGTGATGTGCATTCGTTATATGGTGATGTGGATTTGTTATATAGTGATGTGCATTTATTATATGGTGATGTGCATTTGGTTTTATGGTGATGTGCATTTGTTATATGGTGATGTGCATTTGTTATATAGTGATGTGCATTTGTTATATGGTAATAAGCATTTGTTAAACAGTGATGGGCATTTGTTGTAAGGTGATGAGCATTTGTTATATGGTGATGTGCATTTGTTAAACAGTAATAAGAATTTGTTATATAGTGATGTGCATTTGTAACATGGTGATAGGCATTTGTTATATGGTGGTAGGTATTTGTTATATGGTGATAGGCATTTGTTATATGGTGATAGGCATTTGTTATATGGTGATAGGCATTTGTTATACAGTGATGTGCATTTGTTATATGGTGATGGGCATTTGTTATACAGTGATGGGCATTTGTTATACAGTGATGAGTATTTGTTAAACAGTAATGAGCATTTGTTAAACAGTAATAAGAATTTGTTATATGGTGATGTGCATTTCTTACATGGTGATAGGCATTTGTTATATGGTGGTAGGTATTTGTTATATGGTGATGCCCATTTGTTATATAATGATGCACATTCGTTATATAGTGATGCTTACTTGTTATATGGTGATGCACATCTTTTTTATGGTGATGCACATTCGTTATGGTGATGTGCATTTGTTATATGGTGATGTGCATTTGTTATATGGTGATGTGCATTTGGTTATATGGTGATGTGCATTTGTTATATAGTGATGTGCATTTGTTATATGGTGATGTGCATTTGTTATATGGTAATAGGCATTTGTTATACAGTGATGTGCATTTGTTATATGGTGATGGGCATTTGTTATATGGTGATAGGCATTTGTTACATGGTGATAGGCATTTGTTATATGGTGATAGGTATTTGGTCTATGGTGAGAGGCATTTGTTATATGGTGATAGGCATTTGTTATACAGTGATGTGCATTTGTTATATGGTGATGTGCATTTGTTATATAGTGATGTACATTTGTTATATGGTGATGTCCATTTGTTAAATGGTTGACTTTGAACTGTGAACGACATTGATCGGGTTACTGTCGTATTAAGTGGACACCAGTTCAATGATATGAACTTGGAGAGAGAATGGGAGACGTGTTTGGAGTTTTCGTTTTCTCTAATTAGAATTGCCGGATGGTCATTTTAACCCCTTTTTACGTAATTAGTCACCTCCCCTCTCATACTATTTAAAAACGAGTCATGCCATTCCAAGAACATGAACAAATTATAGATAAGCTCCCAGCATAACTGAATGTCTTTGTCTCACTTCTCAACCAGAGTCTAATAGTTTACGCCTGCCCTGTTGCCATAGTGACTGTTGTCTTCCCATTCAGAAAATCCGTACAAGAAAAACACTGACACTGCACAGTGATATTTATTTTTTATCTGCAGCATAGATCGGGACAAAACTCTATACCGTCAGCAATAAACCACAAAAAGTACATTCTATATCTGTCGATATTTAGATCTTCGAAATTTTGCACAGGAACATTGACGAATTAGTGTGGAGTTCGTACACCCATGAGTCGCCTATGCCTTATGCCGCAAAAACTGCTTGCGTTTTTTGGCCAACCCATTATTGCCTACATAAACGGATGTCAAAAGGGCCGGTGAAAAGTTTACGCTACAAACCGTTTAATCTACAACGAACACGTCGGCCAATGAAGCGAAATAGCTTGGCGGTTCAGTATACGTGCACAGGAAAAACTTCCGGTTCTCTTCCGGTCAAGCTGGTACACGTCAGTAAACTATAATATATCCGTCCGTGTGATCAAAATTTGAGAGTATTGTCGCATACTGTGATATCCAAAAGATTGATAGAAGAACACTCAGCAAAAAAATCTAATGCTACTACAAATGATGATATTGATTAAATGATAAAAGGGTTCACGATGATTAGCGTCAAGTCTGTTAATGAAAAAAGACTAGCCATGTCTTTAGCCCCGGTCTTACATGTACGGTAATCAGGTTCATGTCATACATTTCGTGTTCACTCACTAGATACCCGTGCAATATACTAGTATGTTCAGCAGAATTGTTCAGAATCCGCGACGGTCCCTGTTGCTATTTTTTCAAATTCTATGGATGACCGCAACTTTGCTGCAGTCGTTGTCTTCTGTAGGCCGTGCCCCAGCTTTTTCTGCCAAGTTTGCTGTGTAGCAGCGGGCAGGGGTTGTGTTGCGCTGTATGGGCTGCGCTACACAGCCAACAAGGCAGAAAAAAGCAGGCGCACAGCCCATCGGCTAAAACTACTGCAGCTCCGTGTAACTTTAACCGATCCAACCGTAAAAATCAAAAACACAACTCCGCCAGACAGTCTTCCCTTGGGATTGCGCCGGGCTTCCGGTTTCTCCGAGGACGTTTTTTAACCCCGATTGCGGTCCTACCGTATATAAATTGTATTACGCCAACGATGCTATATTACGAGTGGTTATCAGTTCAGTTATTTAAATGTACCAAGTGGTGATATACCTAATTCTTAGTTATATGATATTGTATCATATGCCTAGCTACCGTTCAGAAATTGAGTTTCATTATTCTAAACGTTTCTTGAATACACAAATATTTACTTGCATCTCAAAAATAGGCGTGTATGGTCCTCATCACATAATGAAAAGTCCACAGCACAACATGATGAACCCACATCACAATATAAAGGATGCCCATCACCATATAATGAATGCTCATCATAATACAACGAACGCGCATCACAATATAAAGAATGCGCGTCACAATATAAGGAATGGCCATCACAATGTGAGGAATACAAAGCACAATATGAGGAATACACATTAAAATATAACAATTACCGGTCGCAAACTGAAAAATGCCCATTATAATTTTAAAAAAGCCCATTACTATATAGCAAATGCTTATCACTATATAACAAATGCCCATCACCATATAACAAATGTGCATCACCATATTAAAAATGCACATCACCTTATAACAAATGCACATCACTATATCACAAGTGCACATCACCATATAACAATCGCTCATCACAATATAACGAATATGCATCACCATATAAAAAAGCATCATCATACAGCAAATGTGCATCACTCAACAACAAATGAGCATCACCATATAACAAATGTGCATCACCATATAACAAATACACATCACTATATGACAAGTGCACATCACCATATAACGAATGCTCATCACCATATAACGAATGTGCATCACCATATAAAAGATGTGCATCACCATATAACAAGTGAGCATCACTATATAACGAATGTGCGTCACTATATAATAATTCTACATCACCATATAACAAATGGGCATCACCATATAACATATGTGCATCACCATATAAAAAATTGCACATCACTATATAACAAGTGCCTATCACTATATAACAAATTCCCATCACCATATTACAAATGTGCATCACCTTATAACAAATGCACATCACTATATAACAAGTGCCTATCACTATATAACAAATTCCTATCACTATATAAAAAATGTGCATCACCATATTACAAATGCACATCACCTTATAACAAATGCACATCACCTTATAACAAATGCACATCACTATATTACAAATGCACATCACCATATAACAATTCCTTATTACCATATAACGAATATGCATCACCATATAAAAAGCATCATCATATAGCAAATGTACATCAGTATACAACAAATGGGCATCTCCATATAATAAATGTGCATCACCATATAACAAATACACATCACTATATAACAAGTGCACATCACCATATAACGAATGCTCATCACCATATGACGTATGTGCATCACCTTATAAAAGATGTGCATCACCATATAACAAGTGAGCATCACTATGTAACAAATGTGCATCACTATATAACAAATGTGCATCACCATTTTACAAATGGGCATCACCATATAACATATGTGCATCACCATATAACAAATGCACATCACTATATAACAAATGCACATCACCATATAACGAATATGCATCACCATATAAAAAGCATCATCATATAGCAAATGTGCATCACTATATAACATAAGTGCATCACTCTACAACAAATGGGCATCACCATATAACAAATGTGCATCACCATATAACAAATACACATCACTATATAACAATTGCACATCAGCATATAACGAATGCTCATCACCATATAACGAATATGCATCACCATATAAAAGATGTGCATCACCATATAACAAGTGAGCATCACCATATAACAAATGTGCATCACTATATAACAAATGGGCAACACTATATAACAAATGCACATTAAATAATTACTTTACTTCACTTAAGACAGCTACGGCTTTCCATAGATATCATTCAAACACTTAACAGCATCAGGATCTTTAAATACAGCATAGGGTCTCCTGCAAACATATGATCTTAGTCGACCAATACGGCCACGCACTATTTTCCTCACAGATTTGACCCATTCTGACAGTGTGTCCAACTCTACATCCTCCCTTTTAGCCCATTTCCTGGCATATTCTTCAACAGAGTCCATAATGATCTTAAAATTATGGTTCCAGTTGATCCTGCGAGGTTCTCTGAACATTGGTCCACAAGATAATATCTTACGAAGGCGATGATGTTCAACCAAGTTCAGATCACCTGTGATGACATGGCCAACTGGAGTATATTTGAAGGGAGATGTAGAGCAGTCACAGGATGCTGGTGTTTGAAGGAATTCATCAATTTTTAAGTGCCGCAATGCCTTATTGTAATTGAATATTTTATTGGAGATTGTCTTGGTGTATTGATATGACAGAATAGGTACAATACAAGAATATGGACACGCATAGACAAAGTGGAGTGATCGTCCTGGTTAGAATGCCTATAAAGTTGCACATCCAAAGATCGATTCACTCCACAGCAATGTCCGTTCATTCTAGATCGTAAGCTGTTTCCTGTTTCACCAACATAAATGAGCCCACACAATGAATACTCAATTCCATAGATTACGTGTTTGGTTGTGCAATTCAGAGGTTCCAGACATTTGGTAGAGTAGGTCTTCCCTGTCAAACTACTACTGAACTGTTCTGTAGTGATGAGCATACTACAACTTTTGCAGTTTTTAAAGAGGCACTCCCACTTGGTAACATTTTTAAAACACATTTTTTTTAATGCAAACGGTCGATATTTGACGTGGCGACTGCGCGTAGATCAGTTATGTGTACACAAATACAGGCAAACAGCTACCTTGACGGAAATGCTTAACATGCAACCAATGTTTACATTTTGCTCATACACCAGATACATAACAACCAAATTATGGACAAACAAAATGACGCCTCTATGGACAGCAGAGATGTTCAGCATTGTTTACTAGCCATAGTAGACTGTGATCAAACTAGGATTCATCTAAGGGACCGTGGATAATGAGATGTAGATTAATTTAAGGTCATCAGAACGTGCTCCATACCTACTCAAAACGCGCATAATATGGAGACGCTTAGACGCTTTGGTTACTAATTCGTCAATATGTAATTCCCACTTCAAATTACGACAGACTCTCAAACCAAGACACTTATATACATTTACAAGTTCCAAGACCGTTCCATCTATCACCAGCGGTTGAAGATTTACAGGAGACTTTGAAAAGCATATACTCATTTCTTTACATTTCAATGAATTTAACTGCATGTGGTTCGTTTTGGATCAATCAGAGATTTTATCCAGGTCTGACTGCAAATTCGATTCACTAGGGTTATTGTAATGAAAGTGTTCTGAAATAGTCGTATCATCCATAAAAATGAAATGCGAATTTCTTATACAAATTTGAATATCAAGTTGCGTTTACCGTGCGCGTGTTTTAATTATCCATGGTCCCTAAGAATGGCAAAATGTAGCATTTAATTGAATTTTAAGAGATGAATTCCAGGGGCCTTTTTGGAGTTAAGAGTATTGTGACACACCACATACTGTGACACTGATACTTTAATTGAATAAATTTGATTGAACGACATATTGAGACACATGGAATTTTATACTGTTTTTTTTTTGTGAGCACACCTGAAAGTTTTGGAGTGATGTTCAAATACACTTATTTGTACACCACTTCCAATCAACAGTTGCTTTATATCTGGCTGCGAAGGTGGTATAATCTCTTTCCTTGTTATATTTCTCAGTCTGTTGAATTGTTAATTTATTTACTTTATCTGTCATCTTGTATTAAAAAATAAATTTGCAATTTTTAGTTGGCTTTGTATTTATATTCCATTGCATTTCCTTCATGCTTACAAACCTTTTACATTAAAAATGATGCAGTACCTAGATGAAATTGTTCATGAGTGATTTTATAATATCTATTTTGTCTTTTTAACTAATGTGTTCTGGTTTTTGTACACTGTCTTTAGTGCATGTCCTCCTATCATACATTTAAGATATTCATTGAGATCTTTATTTTTAAATTGATAAAAATATGCTAATCTGGTCGGCTTTTCAAATTATCTATTAACTACATGTATTTATGATAACAATTATTTGACATTAATTTGGTTTCTCATGTATTAATACATTCTTTTGGAATTTATTTACATCACTGTATTTACATCACTAAATACAGAATCTGATCTAAGATCTTATGATGGCTATACTACTGTACTGTACATGAATGTTGAAAATGAAGCATTTGTCAGGGTTTATTCACGAAAGTGATATTCCTGTCGATAGCTGACACTGCAAATTTGCATTGATTTGTACCGTGCATGTGTGTGTACTAATAGGACTGTATTTTGATGATGTCATTCTTCATAATATTATATAGGGCCCAGCCCTTGGTGTTGCACCAGGGGTTAAGATTAGAAATTTTATTTGTATTGGTTTATGATTAGTAATACTAAAGAATACAATAGAATTACTTGTTACTTCCTATATATATGTTTGTATGAAAACTTTACCGAGTTTACCCTCTGATAAAAACAGTTAACATACACAATATCAGACGCTGCAGGTATAGATTTTCTGTAGTATGTAAAAAAATTGGACAAAAATTGACAATTTTTGCCATGATAGCTACCTATTGTGTTTAACAAGAGACGTATTTTACCATCGTCATCATTGCATAGTAACTACACTGCCCAACTTCCACTCGCAGCCTGAAAACTAAGTGTTCCGTCTAAAACTGGCAATTTTTGCATCTATTGACACAGAGTGCGCTTTTCTAAAATTCAATCCCAGCATTCCTCTTTATTTCCTCATTCATAAGCTTGACAGTTTTCTCTCTTTTTCCATTTTAGGCGTGATATCGATAGTAACAACATCAGTGTATCAGTGACCAGGTGGATAATAACACTTACTGGCTAATTAACGAGATACATTTTATTAATGGCATGTTATAAAATAATTTGCACATTGAGATCAACTTATAAAAAGAATTTAAAATATGGTGAACTCGGCAATACCTCTCAAATCCTAACCTAATTTCACATCTTCGTCTTTGACATCTTAGGGGGAGGGGGTCCGGAAGATCGATGAGGTAGCATTGTTTTTTGTTACCTGAGCCATTGTACTTTTTTCCATTTTTTTTTGTCAAGCCTTCTGTGGCTGATTTTTTTAATTGATATTTGCTGGGAATCTTTTCCCCAAAAAATCTTCCAGACCCCCCCCCCAAAAAAAAGGATATCAAATTGTCCAACCCTAGCATGACCACGATCTAGCAGCCGATAGAGCTCCTTTAAGTTATGTAGAGAATAACTTTTTGTGATACGTGTTGAAGAAGGAGGAAATCTATTATAGCCCACTTCACATCAGCCTGACCAAAATGGCAGGAAGAGCTGCAAAAATACGTACTGTAATTAAAGATTTTATCATGATTTGAACATATTTAGTTAAAAATCATCTGTAGGAACATGTCTAATAAATATCAAAATAATCGCAATCATACCAATCCATACTCCAAAGACATTAGCTTAGAATTCGTAAGATAATAGCTGTAAACATAGACACAAAACAGCACAAAACAGACAATAAGTAGACGGTACACAAACAAAGTCATGTTCATGAAAGAAAGATATATGGAATTCTGGCCAGAAGACCAAGAAGTGATGTCAGGTGTTTCGAAAATAGTAAGCGTATCCTGCCCCACATGTGGCACCCACCATATATCAATCTGTAAGTCAGATAGGTAGTGGTCCCTAACTGAGGCCCAATGTCACCGATGCCATCAGCAATCATTTGTCGAAGAGAGATATTGTATTTATCTACCAGCTTGCGATACCTGCCAAAAAGCGTTTGAATGTAGAGACAAGTCTTGCTCTGGTGTAACCTTGATTTAACAGTTTGTAAGAGAGATGGCCATGTCTCTCTACAAAATCACCATATGAACTGCATGCTCTACCATATCGAATAAGCTGGGAAATACCCCATAAGTTGGTGAGAGTGGAATATTACTTATGAGGTGTGGAAAATTGATGATACTAAAGTTGAAATCATCTCTCTTGTCATATAGCCTAGTAGAAAGGTGACCATCAGAGTCAAATTCAAGTAAAATGTCCAGATATGAAGCAGAAGAGGCCGTTCCTGTAATTTCTTTAATCTCCAATTCTGGAGCATAAATTTAGCGAGATATTTACTGAATTCAGAGTTATTCATTGAAATAACATCGTCTATGCATCTATATGTTAGGTTGAAAGTTCTAGCTACAGATACTTGTTTCTGTTTGATTAGGTTCTGGATAAATTCTGCCTCGTATGAGAACAGAAATAAGTCGGCAAGTAAGGGAATAGAGTTAGTGCCTATAGGAATTCTTCGAACAGTACAGAGAATAGAAGTCAGTATCTTCGATGTTGAACATTTTGAAGATCCTGCGATAAACCTAGCTTTGTAAGGTGTTAAGTGGAGCTTTAGTATCCAGTAAAGGGCTAGGCAACCGATTATGGTCATCCTTTGTTGTAATATTAAAATTATCCATGAATGACTTATGGTTTGCCAAAATTTCAGATTTGTTGAACATTGCTTGAAAGCTATCAGACGAGTAGTTTTTGAGAAACAAACTTTTCGATCAAATATGGCAAAGTTTCAATAAAATACAAAATTGCAGACTTCATCCTAATTTCAATATATCATATTAAGTTAAAAACCCTAGGAAGCTGTACACCAAGTATCAAAGCTATCATATCTGGGGTTTTTTTGGACAAAATGACCAAAAATTGGGAAAATTACCAAATTACAAATGTGAAAATTTCACTACAATTTGAACAAACGTGACTGAGGTCATCACGAGGAACATGGATACCAAGTTTCGAATAAATCAAACGAGCAGTTTTCAGAGAAGATTTTTTGACTAAAAACTAAAAAAAATTTACCCTAAAAATACAAACATGCAAATTTCACCCCTCTTTGTACATAGTGTCACCTAATTTAGAATACCTAAAGAAACCTGCATAATAGTTTCAACCCAATCCAACCAATGGTTATAGAGTTTTAACAATTTGCAGAATTTTACCTTTCTTCCCTCATTTTAATATTTTGACACTGGCATGTTCTTTTGAACAAATTCACATATTCACCCCTGGGTGCACCTTTACACCAAATACTAAGATGGTAGGTGCTGCAGTTTAGGAGTTTTTGATGTGGACGGACATACTGTCTTTACTGTGTGGTTCACAGAAGTCTAATTCAAAACCACTCAGCAACTCATAAAAAGTAACCTTACAGTTTATCTTGAAAGCTCCATCAAAATTCGAGACAAGATGTCAAAATCTTTTGATATCTTTACATGGAAAATAATCGTACAAAGCTACCTTAAGTTGAAACTATGGTAAATATTGCTCAGAGAATAAATAAACCACCGACGGCACTTCGGCATGTCATAGCCCATCTCACTCTCGATACCATTGCCCAAAACATCCTGGAAGGCCACAATCAAAAGGTTTGACATGAACTGCACAACTTGTTGCTCAGTTTTTTTGTTGGTGAAGAAACCTTTTATAGCAGCCAGTGAAATATTAACAGAATACTTTTTTTAGAATACATGTACTTTGAAAGCCAGCAATCAGAACAATATTCAGCATACTACACAATGAATTGAGCCATACATACAAAATCACTACTAAAGTTCCCTCCAACCGGCGAAATGATAGAAACATGAAGCATACAATGGAGTACATAATGGTTCATCCATATTCCCGTCATCAGATCACTATTGTTGGCTGTAAAATTTGTTACCAGCTGTGTTTGATTGGATCTAATCTTGCTGTTCCATGTTGTTGGTATATTGGTATATGGCAAGCTACATTGGTGGGTAATTACCAACTTTCCCGAATGAAGAATAATGGCTTCATAAAACCACAGGGGACACGTTGTTTATTTGTGTCTGTTTGTTTGTTTGTGTGTATGTTTGTGTTTTTTATTTTATTTATTTATTTTTAATAAAATAACATCGAAAAGCTGTTTTGTTAATATTTGTCAATAAAGAGCAGTTTATTTGTTTGTTTGTCTGTTTGTTTGTTTTTTTGTTTGTTTGTTGGTACGTATTTCCGATGGTTAGGGTTAGGCTTAAGTTAGGGTTAGGGTTAGCGTTAGGCTTAAGTTAGGGTTAGGGTTAGGGTTAAGGTTACGCTTAAGTTAGGGTTAGGGTTAGGGTTAGGCTTGTTCACTCCCTCTATATATTGAGACAAGGGGAGCAACTGGGATTCCAACATCTGTATTTTCAAGTCAACAAAAACACACCAAATATATGCCAGACAATTGAAATATTGGGTTTGTGGCAGCATCATGTCCTGTACTTATCACACCTATCCTTTAATTCGATGGACAGAGCAAAAATCGGCGATATTTAGCATCTTTCTCATTTGATTGGTACAGTTTGTACGGCAAAACGTAAGTGTCACACTTTGGCGGGTTAGTACGTCAGTGAAATTCAAATCGGACCAATCAGGTAGCTTGTTAGCCCTGCCTTGGCCCGAACTGGAGACGTTACCGTTGTGGGGCTCGAACCAGGATGATTTTACTTTGGCGCATTTTGCCATGTTCATTTTCCCTTTACGAATCGTCGACAACTTTGTGTGCCGCAACATTCACTTTTGTCTTATGAGAAGTACTTCAACTATACATCTGTGCGAAACGCACTCATTTCCAATCAGTTCGTGGGATATACGAGCCTAAATGGAAAAAAACATGAGCGTAAACCCGGAAGTAAACAAATACAGAGAGACCGTCGCCACGCCACGGTTGAATTTCCGCGGCTGGAAAAGTTGTTCTTGGTATTGGTTCAATTCTAATAGTTTTCTAGCTATCGAAAGTAAACTACGGGCAGTAACCTTCCAACTTAGAACAATACTGTACTCGTCCGAGTACACTTTAAGCCCCCGGTTCGGCAACACTGAACGGTGGTAAAAACTATGGGAGGGGCTCGAGCATCCCATTTTTTTCTGCCAAGGTCGCTTAACTTATGCTAATTTTATCCACGATTTTTTCAACTCCTCTGGATGTGTCTATCGCTTTCCAAATCAACTTTATCCAAAGGTATTGATTACACAATCTCTGAATACAGAAGTGACATTTTGGTAAAATTTCAGCGTCGAAAAAAAACCACAAACTTGAAACAAAGACGTCATGTACATGTACATGTATGCTGCTGATCTGAGTGTATGTGAACTGATGGCATGGCATGCGTATTGCCTACACGGAAAGGCAACTCAATATTCCTGTATCAAACCGTATACATCTTGGGAAAACAACAACATAGCAGTGATTGTAATAGTCACCAGGAAAAAAAGCTTCACAAATGAAAGGATAATTGCTTCAAACAAAAGCAACTGCATGTTCAGAAGATGAAAACAAAGATCGTGGCCGTCAATGAAAATAAACCATGGCAGACGTGTGTGAGACTATTCTATTTAGGCGATAGGGTGAGCAGGGTCAAAGAATCAAGAAAGTACTGGAAAAACGTGTCATTTTCCTTACGTTGCTGTCAAGGGAACTCGAGTTTCCCATTGTTTTTACATCTTTTAATGGTTTCTTTATTATTTTAAAGTATGATCCGTTGTCACGAACAGTGACTAAACGACTTTTTTGTTGCATTCTCGATATCTGCGAACACGTATTAGTCACAGGCACGACTGCATCTTGCTGTGGTATAGTCGCTTGACAACTGGCGTTCACGTAGTGTTGTGAGTCTAACAAGCTGCCTGATTGGTCCGATTTGAATTTCTCTGACGTACTGACCCGCCAAAGTATGACACTTACGTTTTGCCGTACAAACTGTACGAATCAAAGGAGGAAGATGCTAAATATCGCCGATTTTTGCCCTTTCCATCGAATTAAAGGATAGGTGTGGTAAGTACAGTACATGATGCTGCCACAAACCCAATCTTTCAATTGTCCGGCATTTATTTGGTGTGTTTATCTTGACTTGAAAATACAGATGTTGGAATCCCAGTTGCTCCCCTTGTCTCAATATATAAGGAAGTGAATAAGTCTAACCCTAACCCTAACTTAAGCCTAAGCCTAACCCTAACCCTAACTTAAGCCTAACCCTAACCCTAACCATCGGAAATACGTATCAACAAACAAACAAACAAACAAATAAATAAATAAATAAATAAACAAATAAACTGCTCTTTATTGACAAATATTAACAAAACAGCTTTACGCTGTTATTTTATTAAAAATAACAAGTAAACAAACACAAACATACACACAAACAAACAGACACAAATAAACAACAAGCACCGGTCCCCTGTGATAAAACTTCGCACAGTTGCAAACAATCAGATATATAAAAATCTTATGCTGTGCTGTTTGTGTTTGTTAGTCCCCCTCGGACGAAGTCCGAGGGGACTTATGGTTTGGGTTCAGTCCATCCGTCCACGCAGATATCTCGGTCATGTCTGAGCCAATTTCTTTCAAACTTGGAACAAGGATAATGGCATATATATACACGTCCATTGTTTAGGGTGTGACATGTATAATTAGCGATAATTTGCATAATTAGTGATTTTTGAAAAAAAATCTGTTTCTTAAGAGATTGCACAAAGTTTGACGAAACTTTGTACAAATGTTGGTCACACACAGCTCTAATAGCACTTAAAGACTTTTGCCAGTATTGATTCAATTAATTGCTAATTTGCATAAATTAAGAACTTTCATAATTCCATTAATATTTCGATACATATATACTGACTCACATTTAATGAAACTTATTACAGATCTATACATACCAGAGCTGTTACTTTGTGCAAAGGCATTTGGCAGGATCATGTCAATTAATAGCTAATTGTGCTAAGTCAAGACATACCCACTCAAATTTGATGAAACATGGTACAGATGCTGATATACCAGAGCTGTAACAGTATGCAAAGACAGTTAGCAGGATCATGTCATTTGCATATTTTATTAATTTTTCTAATTAAGAAAATATGTCCAGAAATATGACAGCAAATTTGATGAAACTTTGTATAAATGTTGATCTAAAAGACATTCAACAGTCGCTTGTCAATTAATTGCTAATTTGCATATTTAATGAACTTTCCTAATAAGTGTGCTACGTCCAGTAATATTGTACCAAATTTGATGAAACTCAGTACAGATGTTGATCTCAAAGCGTCGTAGTAGCATGCAAAGACAAGTCAATTAATTGCATATTTGTATATTTAATACATTTTTATAATTAGACTGATACGTGAAGAAATACGTCGTCGGATTTGTTGACACTTGGTATAGATGTTGAGCTCATCTTGCTTTAACTGTGTATAACGTCATTTATCAGTATCATGTCAATTAATTGCTAATTTGCATATTTAATGAACTTTCCTAATTAGTGTGCTATGTCCAGTAATATTGTACCAAATTTGATGAAACTCTGTACAGATGTTGATCTCAAAGTGTTGTAGTAGCATGCAAAGACATTAGTCATATAAAAATTTATTGCTTATTTGCATATTTAATGAATTTTTATAATTTGGCTGATACATCAGGAAATACTTCTTCAGATTTGTTGAAACTTGGTACAGATGTTGAGCTCATCTTGCTTTAACTGTGTATAAGGACATTTATCAGTATCATGTTAATAAATTTCTAATTTGAATATTTAATGACTTTTCCTTGTTAGTGTTATACGTCCAGAAATCCTGCATCAAATTTTATGAAACATGGTACAGATATTTATCTTCCAGTAGTGTAAAACTGAATAGTGACATCCTGTAGATAAATTATTTATTGACTTATTTAATGACCATTTGTGATAAGGGTGGCACCCCAGATTTGCTGAATAGGAAAACAATGTTTGTATTGAGAGATCTACATTCTGAATGACTGCACTAAATCTGATGACACTTGCTACAGATGTTGATCATACAAAGATTTACCAGTCAAGAAAGGTGTTTTAATTTTAGCAGTATCAATAGCTAATTATAGGAAGTCTCTTCTTTACTGAACATGAGGACATTTTTGGTTCACATATGGTGTTCTGACTTTTTTATGTCAAGAGCCATTACTCAGATATGCTAGTTTCTTGCATATAATTTGAATTTTGAAAAATTTTAAAAAGCCAGGACATGGCATACCTAATTTTGTCAAACTTGGTAAAAGGACATAACCCTATGCCATACTTGTTTACAATCCCATCCAATAAGGGCATCAGTCACAGACTGGGCTTTGGTACCTTGCATTCCTTTTTCCATGTGTATCATATCGACTTCAATTTTTAGTCACCTCAAGTGACAAATGCCCAATTACAAGGGGGGGGAATATTTCATTGTCAATGACTTGTTGTATCAAGTTTGTCACTATGGAATGTATGACTATGACGTAGATTATGGCTTAGTACTATTGTTCAGTGTGTATATTCGATGAACATCCTAATTGATCTGATTGTTTTACAGGATTTATCACTTTACTGCAACATGGTACAGAGCATGACTTGTGCCTAATATCAATACCAGGGGAGTGACTTATTATATCTGTGGGTATTGTCAAGTAAAACAATAGATAATTCTTACTGAAGTTTAAAATGCACAATTCTTTTGTATACATAAGCATGAGGGCGTGTTTAAATACAGTCTATTTGTTTTATAATCAATCATCCAACAGGCGAGCACCCAATAAAGCAATAAGCAGTATAGTACCTCGACCAGTCTCAAATTGATTGTTACTTTGGACTTATGGGGTCAGTAACCCCTAGTCTAGTACCCTTACTGCCAATTTAATAAAGGGGAGTCAATAATAATAGCTGATGCAAGTCCTATGTCATTCCTTCATATCCAGGAAAGGGTATGAGTTTATTTTGTTTTGCATGCATCAAAATCTGGCAAGAATGTTTGTATTGTTTTCTAAACTTTGGCAATGTGGCAATATTGTGGGAGAAATGGAGAAATGGAGAATTGC
Source organism: Ptychodera flava (assembly GCA_001465055.1). Lineage (NCBI taxonomy): Eukaryota > Metazoa > Hemichordata > Enteropneusta > Ptychoderidae > Ptychodera > Ptychodera flava. The sequence goes on along the minus strand of LD346027.1, from coordinate 191,889 downwards.
ACATGGAATACTGACCAAAAATGAAATGCAAAATAAGTGAGATACGACTGAAACACTAATTATGAAATGTTACGATTTCAGCTTATGAATGAAAGTGATATTATATATATCTGAGAGGAGCAGCGCGTAGTCTCAGACTGAACAAAGTGAATAATTTCAAAATTGACGGCTTTACAGAAATGAAAACCAAACAATGTAGTATTTTAGAAATAAAGCTTGACTTTATTTATTTATTAAAATATGATAGAACTTTGGTAAATGTATCAGAAAAAATATAACAGAAAAAAGTAGGCTTGTGAATAATTTCAAATGTAATCACTGGTGTTCGAAGTGTAAGATTCTATGCAGTGAATGACTTTAGCACTCCGTAAAGGTTGATAAATTTTATAAGCCATACTGGAAAATGTAAGTGGCGATCTCTCTCTTCTCTACACATGTATAGCACGGAACAAGCATTAATCAAAGAATGATATAAAAATGATTAACAGTGAAAGAATTATACAAATTTGAAATCTGTATTTTTTTGACTGAATGTTAAGTACAAAATTTTCATAATAGTTCCTAAACCAGAAACACAAAGGACAACCTTGTGTAGTGGGGTATCACAAATGCTCTCATTTGCTGTAATGTGTGTTACACGGTTAACATCACAGGTTTGGTCAAAATAGTTGATGAAAACTTTTTGTATTTTATTCAAATCTATATCCAGGCCTGCCAGCCGGGAAATAGCCTACAAAGGTTCATTGGATCTCTAGCTTCTTGTATCAACCTGTCTACCTGCCCGCTAACACTAACAACAACTCCCTCTTCAACTCCTTTCAGCTTCTGTTGTAGTCGTAGCAACACCCTTTCTGCCATTTTGTTTGATTCCTCAGTGTTGCTTTCATTGCTGTCTCCTGATCCTTCCAAGACATCCCTTTCCCCAGCATTGGTGATGTTCAGGTCTGAAACATCTGGATCAGCTTTATTCTGCTGCAGTTGAAGAACTTTCAAAGGAGACAGTGTCCACTCATACAGTGGGTCATACAATAAAACCTAAAAGGAAACAACATGGTATAATATGACAATGTCTAAATGACTCAGAATAGAAAAGGTTATCTCTTATCCTTTGCAGGAGAGAGCATAAATTTTCTCATTCATATCAAACAAAATTCATGAAAAATGGCCGCCTTTGTCCCATTAAAAGTTCTTTGTACAGGAAAATTTATTTACTGCTTCGTCTTCAAAACCCATGTGTGCAAAACTAAATGCAAAAAAAACTTTCTAATTTCAACGTCAAATGTCATTGAATAATGCAAACACATAATAAAATTTCATGTTGTCTTATTTCACAATATTTACTTTTATGTTATGAGGTTTCTTGATAGTATGTCAATTATCATAACTATGCATGGCTATTCACTTTGACCCACTGACATGAAAAGTACAAAATCTGCAGCCTAAAATGACCAACATTTAGATCAGTTACTACTACATATCACAACCACCCCCCTCCAAGATTACATGTCGAAATATTATCGCTCAGCACCTACATACCAAAAGTTAAAGTTTTTGATCAGTCTCTTCAGAGGTTATAGCTGATAGATTTACAGATAAAGAGGCACTGATGGATAACAAATAACATAGCTCATAACACTCTGAAGGGTACCATACCAATACATGTATAACACATTTCACAAATAACACTCCAAACATGTTTATCAACATAAGAAGTCTCTTCTGTGTACCCATGCAATATGTGTAGATAATTGGCAAACATTATTCACTTTTTTTCATATCTGTCTGGCTTGACCAGCTACCTTATAAAGAATTTGATCATTCTGTTTCGACATACATACCTCTACAATGGTAAGTAAAGCTTCCTGGTTGTTGTGCATGACCACCATGGTTTTCTCATAGCACCTTCAGGAGTAACATTGAAAATTGTTTGTTTCAATATTATGACTTCCTGTATTATCCATCGCATGAAATCATTACTTAGCAGAAAGGGCCAGGCCTGAGCTAAAGGCATGTTAGAGATAAAACTTTATAATTATAACATTGAACAATTATTACTCACTGTTTTAGCATTTTATGTACCATTATAAAATGCTTAGCTGGAATCAGGCCACTGATTGGTGGGAGTCAGGGTATATATAGTCAACAAGAAGAAGACCTGAGAACATTTTGAAGCTTATGCGCACATATTTCAAATTGAAGCTAGAGAACTCAACATGTCATTTTGCCAGATAGGTCTACAGTTAATTTTCATTGTCAAATTTTCGTCTGATGCAGCTCGTTGAACTCTAATGAAAAGTTAAAAGCAGCAACGGCAATGAAACAACATTATTGTTTTTAAATCATTTGATTCTCTTCAATTTAATTTTGGGTTCAATGTGTAATCAACGCGTTGCATTACCATATTGTATTGATTCAACTGTGCACAGGCGTGTGTTCTGTCATGTTCTTTTTAGAGTCTGTCTTGACGCTAGTCTTCTGAACTCTCATTCAAACCTAGTGTCCTATATAACGACATTGTCCAACTGTATTTAACTTTTATAATGCGCTATTGTATTTAGTTGCAGATATAAGACCTCTGGGGAGAAAATTATCATATTTGGATGAAAATATTTTTCACCAAATATGCTAACGTTCACCCCATATGTCTTATATCTGCAATCAAATACCAGATTGCCCAATTTATAACCTCTAAATATAGCTGTCATACTTAAGTTTAGGACAATTAAAGAGTAATCTGTGTGATGTACATTTCAAAACCAAAACTGTGATTGATTTGCTAGGTTTTATTACACAAAGAAAAATGTTCAATGTCAAAAATATAGCTGTCATACTTCAGTTTGGGACAATAAAAGAGCAATTTGTGTGATGCACATTTCAAAACCAAAACTGCCATTGATTCGCTGTTTTATTTTTGAATAATTCACCATATTGCTGCATACTGTAATTACCATGAAATCTTGAACGGTTTTGGAATCTTAGGGACGGACCATTAGATCTTGGGAGGGGGTGGTCAAAAACAGAAAAAAAAACATTTTCAGAGCAGAAAGTTAGGAAAATAAATCTTCAAACTAGTTTGCAAAATAAAAAAAATAAATAAGAATACAAATGCGTAAAAAAAAAATCTGCAAAAGTCTTTAAAATCTTGAATTTTTTTTCAGATTTTACAGATAAGAAGCAGCTTTCTGTATTTTTAGTACATCCCAGGACACATTTTTAATTTTATTACATATATTTAGAGTTACTGTACCCCTTATACTGGAAGTTGTGATCATCTTATCTTTTCAGGACTTTTGTATTCTTATCACTTGAAAATTATAAAATTATAGAGCCTGTTTTCTACTTGTTTCATGCGTACAAACCAAGATCTATATGGCAAAGTTCGTACTGTCGCCATGTTTGTCTTTAGAAGCCACTTCTGGGTTTATATACAAACAAGTCCACCACCGAAGCAGCTTGACCAGAATATAGCACCATTTTAGTAGTTGACAACTACACACGGAAAATGAAATACTTTTGATTTTTTTTTATAGGCTTGATCCCTCATACTGTCAATTCAGAAACTATGTTTTAGATGTAGTTCATAAACTACTTTTGTCAACCTCATGCTCAACTTCAGTGCGAAACAAATGGCTATGTTTAAAGTTGTGTTTGATTTTATTTAAAGGAAATGTACATGAAGTTATCAGTCATAATTTTGTAACTACAAAATATTCTAAATTTTATATCACTACAGTGAAAGATATCTCTTTATATTGTTTTATTGTATAATGAACAGCAGAATACTGTTATGTTTGTACACTCTGATTGCTATTCCCTTTCTAACTTTGCAGACCAATTCGTCACTGTTATCATCAAAAGTTAAAGCTGCTTTAATCATAAGACAATATACTGGCCCACAAACTGGCCTGATTGAATGTATTGTTATTGAGACAAAATAAACAATAACATAGGACCATAGTGGTTGGAAGAACAATGGAATAACAATAAGAATGGAAATTGTAAATCCTGTGAGTCTCAGTGGCCATGCAAAAACTTCATGGCGACAGTACGAACTTTGCCATATACAACATTAAAATATACTTTACAGACTGATCTGACTCCGTAACTCATTAAGAATAATGTTATCTCGAGGTAGGGAGAGGCCACTGCACAGTCCATAGGCCAGAGTAATTTGAGGACAGTACTCTGTGGCTACTTTCTCTTTCCATGACAACCTAACTATGGACAAATGATGCTAATGTACAGCAGAGAAGTTTAGTGTTCTGTTCTTCTCATGGACCTTGATTACATCGGATTTAATATTAGAATCGGTCTGCAAAGTTAGAAAGGGAAAAGCACTCAGAGTGTACAAACATAACAGTATTTTACTGTTCATTATACGATAAAACAATATAAAGACTATCTTTTACTGTAGTGATATAAAATTTAGAATATTTTGTAGTTACAAAATTGTGACTGATACCTACATGTACATTTCCTTTAAGTAAAATCAAACACAACTTTAAACATAGCCATTTGTTTCGCACTGTAGTTCACCAAAAGGTAAACAAATGTAGTTTATGAACTACATCTAAAACATAGTTTCTGAATTGACAGCATGAGGGATCATGCCTATAAAAAAATTTCAAAAGTATTTCATTTTCCGTGTGAAGTTGTCAACTACTAAAATGGTGCTATATTCTGGTCAAGCTGCTTCGGTGGTGGACTTGTTTGTATATAAATCCAGAAGTGGCTTCAAAAGACAAACATGGCGACAGTACAACATTTGCCATATACACCATTGGAATATACTTTAAAGACTGATCTGAATCCGTAACTCATTAAGAATAATGTTATCTCGAGGTAGGGAGAGGCCACTGCACAGTCCATAGGCCAGAGTAATTTGAGGACAGTATTCTGTGGCTACTTGCTCTTTCCATGACAACCTAACTATGGACAAATGATGCCAATGTACGGCAGAGAAGTTTAGTGTTCTGTTCTTCTCAAGGACCTTGATTACATCAGATTTAATATTAGAATGAAAAAATGTAGCATTTTGAAACTAAGAGATCAATTCCAGGGACCTTATTGCAGCCTGTATCATTGTGTTGCAAACTTTGACACAGATGTTAACTGGATACATTTGATCAAGCAAGATATCAAGGCATAGAATTTTATACGGTACGTGTTGTTTTCTGTGCACAACTAATTGTTTTGAAGGGACATGAAAATATCACTTCAGCTGATGTTGATTATTGATTTGTTTACTTCAATTGTGTCATCTCTTTTATAAAACGCAACTTAACTTTACATTTACATTCCAATTTATTTCCTTCTTGCTAGAAAGTTTTTACATTACATAAGTTGAATACCAGTGATTCTTTTCCATCTATTTCATTTGTTTGTGTAAAGAGTTATGTAATTTTGTATATTGCATTTAATGAATGGTCATCTATCATACATATTAAGCTCTTCCATGAGATCTTTAGCTTCATTATTTGGTAGGCTTTTCAAATTACATATAAACTATGATAAAAAACCTTTGATATATTTAATTTCTCATGTACTTATATTCTTTATCCTATTTGGATTTATTTACAAGCAGAATCCCAATTTAATATATTTTTGTAAATTTTAAATTCGATGAATTTGTAAAAAAATTTCTAGATGCATTTTATTTATAAAAATTCTTAGCTGACACAATCACCCCTGGAGACCTCTGAGATCTTAAATTATATTTTTTCTGTATCAGAAGAAATTTTGACAAATTTATTTTCAAATGCATCTTTCTTTTCTGACTCTTTTCCTTTGTTTTTTTTTGTTTGAAGTTATTGTGATGTTTTTTATTAGTGATAATTTATACTATTGATGTAATTATTGTAAAATATTTTTGTATTAGTGATAATTATACTGTTGATGATTTCTACTCAATCAATTTTGTATATGAGCCACAGGTTTTGCAGCACAATGACATCAAGGTTGAAAATAAATATACATTGAGGGTTAAAAGATGAACACCTGTATTAAGTAGCAGGACCAATACATTGACTGTATAGATAAAAGACAGAAATTCCAAGTGTGATTTTTCAGGAAAAGTAGTATTTGGATAAAATATATACGCATGCGTCTGTGTCTGTATGTCGCCGATAGGTGTGGTCATTTTTAAGTGATCTGACAATAGCTATTGTGAGATGGACACCCGACGAAAGGCAGTATGTACCATTGTTAAAATCAGCAGGATTAATTTTTATGATCCATGTTCTTTCTAGTTTGAACCTTGTTCAACAAGGAGATAATGGTCGCTGTTGACAGTATTTCAAAACCCCTTGCTTATATTTTAAACCGTTCTCTAAAGGATGGTGTTTTCCCTGATAAACTCAAAGTTGCAAAGGTCACCCCAATATTTAATAAAGGTTCCGCTCATGAAGTTAGTAACTACAGACCAATATCTATCTTACCAACTTTTAGTAAAATCTTTGAGAATGTTGTTAATAAGCAGATGTGTAAGTTTTTAGGCAAATTTAACATTCTTGTTGAAACACAATATGGGTTCCGTAAAGGTCACAGTACTAAACTTGCTTTAGCAGATCTTACCACTCAATTAGTTAAAGAAATGGACAATGGTTCTGTAACCTTGGGTGTCTTTATTGATTTAAGAAAGGCATTCGACACCATAAATCACGACATTCTACTATGTAAGTGAAATCATTATGGTATTCGTGGGCCTGCATATAGCTGGTTTAAGTCTTATTTGGAAAACCGTCGACAATTTGTTGACATAAACAGCTGTTCGTCAGATATACAGAGAATCACCTATGGAGTGCCGCAGGGATCAATACTTGGTCCTCTGCTATTTCTTATTTACATTAATGATATTCAAAACTCAACTAATACTTTTAAATTCAGGCTTTATGCTGACGATACAAACCTGTTTAGGTCAACGAGAACCAACAATGTCGATCTTAGCAGTTTGAACACAGACTTGGACAAGAAGTCAGGATGGTGTAAAGCAAACACGCTTACAATCAACACTGAAAAAACTAACTATGTGATCTTTAAAACACCGCAAAAGCAAATCTCTCTGAATAGGAATCTGTCTATTGATGGTTTTTCCTTAGAGAATGTGTCTTCTGTGTTGTATCTTGGGGTTACAATTGTCGAATCTTTACCTTGGAAATCTCACGTTAAAAATGTAGTCAATAAGATTAGCCCAAAAGTAGGTATTTTATCTTATCTGCGTCATTTTCTACCAAAATCAACCATTCTGATGTTGTATAATTCCCTAATTCTACCGCATATAAATTATTGCATTGAAATATGGGGCAACACTCATATAACCTACATCAACCAAATTTTCAAACTTCAAAAGAAACTTGTTCGTTTGATTTCTTTTTCTGACCCTCGCTCACATTCTGCACCATTATTTAAACAGCTAGGTATTCTCGATATTCGTAAACTTTGTAAATATCACACATGTACCTTTATATTCGATTTGAGAAATAACCACTACGCTCACACAATATATCATTATGCGTCCTTTGTGTCACATTCCTACCCTACTAGATCGGTTTTACGTAATGATTTTTTATTTCCGAAAGTTAATTTAAGTAGTACTCAAAATAATTTTTTCTCTGCATTAGTAAAACATTGGAATGACATTCCTACTTCAATTAAATCGATTAAATCAAGAATGAGGTTTAAGAAGGCTTTGAAAAACTAGATCATGGATGAAAAATGAATGTTTTATTTACCCACATTTTAGATTGGTTTTTTGTGTACGAGACTTTAATGTACTTTTTTTACTATGAATATTTATATTTCTTTTTTGTAAATGTCTGTTTGTATTTAATTTTTTACTATTGCCAAGGGCTATCAATCCTCATGTTCAGCTTGACATTGGGGCTAGGGACTAGATTAGTTCTGTTAGAACTACCTCCCTCGTCCCCATCATTTACTTCTCGATTTATATTTTTCTATGCTCTGTTTTTATGTGTATTTATTTACTTACTTTTAATACTTATTGTCGTGTATATACAATGGTGAAATTTAGAAATAAAATAAATTAAAAAAATTCTATAATCTAGGACAATCGTGGGAACTATTTACCTCCTACTCTTAAAAGTTTGTTCACGGACAGTATTGGATTCATGATCTACTTATAAAATAAGTTGAATCTAAAGTCCATATACTTCAGGTCATATTCTGTCAAGACTATTTAATTTCGGTGTCAAAACTATTTAATTAGAGTTTGAATAAAAGTGGTGATGTTTTGTTTCATTGCAGGATGTTAGCGGAAACACTAAAATCCGAAGTGATCAAATAAATGCATCGATCACAGGCTCGACAAGTGAGTGATTTGAATTGGCAGACTCTTGTTATTTTAAAATTGGGTCCATCAAGTTAATAAAAGTAAATGCTGCGTTCTCTCTTCACGCTGAATTGGGGATCCTTTGCACAATTTTCATATCGCTTTACCTGATGAACATCAGCTCTTTCCCATAAACAATTGATATTATTGTCCTTTCATTTACATGCTTTAACTTCAATACTTGACTATATCATATGTTATACCCTAAACATGGGACTATGTAACCAAGGGTAGGTGACCACTTGCCCAACTTAAGGATCTAGGGCAAATGGTCTACTGCCTCGAGGGTACATAGTCTCATGTTTGGGCTATAATATTTTTATTACATGCCTTGCTTATATAGTTTTCACTCTAAATTTTTAAGTTTACAATTGCTTCAAATGCTTAATTTCTATGCGTGACGAAAATCTGGTGAAAAAATAGAATGACTTTCATATATTTGAATGACGTATTGATGTATTTGAATTACCGTTAGGCTGTTTAACAATTTTGTTATGCACAATGTTTAAAAACAATATTTCCTGAGTAAAACATATGATTTGACCATTTTAAATCCTGTAATTGTTAAGTTGAAAATAGTTCGAGTTAAGTTTCAGTCAAATGATGACTATGCAGCCCCAACGTCATTAAATGAATCCTACTGAGTGCGAGGCGTTCGATATATGAGGCATGAGGCATGTTTTAAAAGCATAAGAAAGTTGAGAGGCCTAATATCACACTACTCGGCAAACAAAAAAAACTTGTTGACTTCATAACATTTAGAACCGGTGAACAATCCATCAACATTGACATACAAACTTGGATATTTCAATGTACTTTTTGTGGTGAACCAACTTGCTTTCAAAGTAATTGTATTTGCAACTTTTCTGTCTAAATAAATATTGCCATTTGGCATAATTTAGAAGTATTAAAGCCTTCAAGTTGATAAGTGTCAATTTACTGTTTCAGTTAATGATGCAGAATATTGTCAATCATACAATGGAACAGTTGGATCTACTGAATATCATGCAAAAATGCGGGATATGGCACAAAACTGCAGTTACCAAGAGTATAAACCTGACGGCTTGTACAGTTAGTTGGCTGTGCCCAGTATTAACAGCACTAAGCTGTTCACTCGTGAAGACCATCTCAAGGTGTGCTCATGCATGGATTGTAAACAGGTACTTGCAGAAAGCACTAACCATGCTTTAAGCCTCTTTTTTTCACTCAATCTGTCATTGAAGAAGTATGTCCAGCATGTTGGCGGAGACTTTCGAAATGTACCAGCACGCTGTTTAGATGCCGAGTGTTCCTGTCCTGATTGTACATTTGTGAAAGATATGGAAAGACATATGAAAGTGATGTATCCAGGATCTGATAGTTTCCAAACTTACATTAAGCACACCATTGTCAAAAACTCTAACCTGTTTCATCAAAGAGGTCCATCTTGTCCAAATACAGGCATTCAGGCTTCAGATAACAAACATTGTTGAAACTGACACTCACACAAAATGATTAACCCTCTGCACCCTGACCCCCTGGTACTCTATGACATCATCAGACATTTATGTCCGAGCCGAGTTCAAAGAGTTAAGTTATAGCTTTAGGTAGTATGCAACTCGAAAGTCAAAGACAAACGTTTGCTCAAATTTTCCTCAAAGAATATTTCAACCATTCTTTTTCAATATCGAGAATAAAATTTGATGGTCATAGTAGAGAAACATAATCCCCAAGATTTACCACTGTTCTGAATTCAAATGGTATCATTCCTTTGAATTATCTATGGAATAAAATAAAATTTTTGACGTTTGAAAAACTAAGACTGTGACTACAAGTTTTCCAACACCAACAGCCTTAAAATGAAGCCCAAACTAGGGGTAGATCAGAAAATAATTTTTCGAAGTCATTTGGTCTTATTGTAATTTGTTACCAGCAGCTTTGCAACTTACCACATGTAACACAACTTTTTCATGATGTTGAGTTTTCCATGTTTGATTTCTCAACTGTTATCTTGAATCTTTGCTGCTAATTTGTTCCTTTTTCTTCTATCGTATATTCAGAAATATATATTTTCCCATATCTATATCCTTGCTTTTTATCCTTTCTTTTCTTTGCTCTGAGCATAATACAGATATCTAAGTTTCTTTTTGTGCAATGTTATTGATTAATAAATTTCAGTTCTTTTCCTTCATTGTATATTTTCAATGTATTTTTTTTTATTTCAAAGTTGCTCTTTTTAGACCCTTTTCATATAAGTTTGATATGCAAAGTAGACTGTGTTGTTTGACTTCTTGAAAGATGCTGAAATACTGGTCAATGTGCACAACCTCAAGTCTGCTTGCAGCCAGACAAGATTAAACACTCAGTAAAACATTTTTTGGTCTGTACTAAAAAAACAAGTACCATACATAACTAAATGGCTGAACATACACTGTTACATAAAGTTTGGACCTCGTACAAGCCCTTGAAATAAAATTTTGATTGGTGGTGTTTTTCATGTGGTTCAATATTACATATGGTAAAATGCAGCTTGCATAGTGTAGTTATTGCTTTTAAAGTATCTTCAACAAGTGTTTTACTTCCTGCCTGAAGTTTTTGCATGGCCACTGAGACTCACAGGATTTACAATTTCCATTCTTATTGTTATTCCATTGTTCTTCCAACCACTATGGTCCTACGTTATTGTTGATTTTGTCTCAATATCAATACATTCAATCAGGCCAGTTTGTGGGCCAGTATATTGTCTTATGAGGAAAGTAGCTTTAACTTTTGATGATTTTTTCACTATTTTTGTTCGGTTACACGTTCTTGTTTTACTCCTAAAAGCATGCTGCAACACTCGGTATTTAACTTGTTAAGGATCTCTATATGTGTAAAATGCACACAATATTTGTTTACATTGGAATTCAAGTCCTTAACAGAATTCACTTGTAAGCAATCAAAATACAGACTACACACGTGCAGGTTGCAGTGCTGAGGGGACAAGCTGAATACTATGTATCCTAAAATGTTTTGCAGAGCAGAACAAGAAACTTTGGTTGACATTAAAAACAAATCTGATGGAAACAATCATCAAAAGTTACAAGTTACTGGTCCTGTAAACCATTGGACTTCAAAAATAGTAATTCTCAAATAAACTAATTACTATGTTATCTTCATTTCAGGCCATCAGCCCACAACTGATATAGAGAACTGAAATCAGCAAAAGAGCTAAATTCTTCAAAACACAACAGTGAAGAATTGGTCTGCATGTTTGTCTTCAGAAGCCACTTCTGGCTTTATATACAAACAAGTCCACCATCGAAGCAGCTTGACAAGAATATAGCACCATTTTAGTAGTTGACAACTTCACATGGAAAATGGAATACTTTTGAAATTTTTTTATACGCATGATCTCTCATGCCCTCAATTCAGAAACTATGTTTTAGATGTAGTTCATAAACTACATTTGTTTACCTTGTGCTGAACTACAGTGCGAAACAAATGGCTATGTTTAAAGTTGTGTTTGATTTTACTTAAAGGACATGTACATGTAGGTATCAGTCACAATTATACATTAAAACAAAATAAAGGCTATCTTTCACTTTGTGATATAAAATTTAGAATATTTTGTAGTTACAAAATTTCATTTGTTTGTGTAAAGAGTTATGTTATTTTGTATATTGCATTTAATGAATGGTCATCTATCATACATATTAAGCTCTTCCATGAGATCTTTAGCTTCATTATTTGGTAGGCTTTTCAAATTACATATAAACTATGATAAAAAACCTTTGATATATATAATTTCTCATGTACTTATATTCTTTATCCTATTTGGATTTATTTACAAGCAGAATCCCAATTTAATATATTTTTGTAAATTGTAAATTCGATGACTTTGTAAAAAAAATTCTAGGTGCATTTTATTTATAAAATTTCTTAGCTGACACAATCACCCCTGGAGACCTCTGAGATCTTAAATTATATTTTTTCTGTATCAGTAGAAATTTTTACAAATTTATTTTCAAATGCATCTTTCCTTTCTGTCTTCTTTTCCTTTTTTTTTTTGTAATTATTGTGATGTTTTTTATTAGTGATAATTTATACTGTTGATGTAATTATTGTAAAATATTTTTGTATTAGTGATAATTATACTGTTGATGTTTTCTACTTAATCAGCTTTGTATATGAGCCACAGGTTTTGCAGCACAATGACATCAAGGTTGAAAATAAATATATATTGCGGGTTAAAACATGAACACCTGTATTAATTAGCAGGACCAATACATTGACTGTACAGATAAAAGACAGAAATTCCAAGTGTGATTTTTCAGGAAAAGTAGTATTTGGATAAAATGTATTAATTCAAATAATGAATTAAGCCTGCTGGTTCATACAGGGTTTTCATATGGTATAGTTGATAAAGAAATAAATGGATATATAATATCATATAAGACACTTTTGGTCTGTGTCTTTTTCAAAGAAATTTATAATTTCTGTTAACATAAATCAACACTAAACGTTTTCATATCATAAACAGGAAGGAACCTAATGACTGGATTGTTTATATAGGATAAACAACAGAAAACCGACACCAAAATATATGTGAAAAGTAAGCCTTGAGACAGATTACTATCACCAGTCTGGGGTGCAAATTAATGTCTTTACGACCAGACCAGTCATTAGGTTCCTTCCTGTTAATGATATGAAAACGTTTAGTGTGTGTAAAAAAGATGCATACCGGGCATCGAAATGGCAAGGCTTGCCTGTAAGCGTTGTAAGTATCACTGAAGAGTTCTGAGAGCCATGTTTCTCACACGACCACACATATAACCACTAACTATAATAAATACATATACAATTACTTCCTTAATAGTCCTGACCAAATGTTTGTTTAAAGTCTACTAAGGTACAGTACCTATTACTGTAATGAGTGTTACAGTAACAGTTTAAATGGTACTGCAGATTTGTAAACTCTCTACAACAAGACGAGGACACAGGTTTCACAAGTATGAAAAGCAAATCGACAGTGTGGGTGTAGAGTCCACAGTAAGTATAACTTTTCATATCTTACAGATTCTGTCAACATGTATATATTAATGTTTTCCTGCAATTGTAATCAGTTTTTAGGACACATCAGTCATTGTATAACAATAACACTATTGTTACAAGCAAACCAATCAGCAACAAGCATGGAAAAAACCAGTCGCGAATACGCATGCGTCTTTGTCTGTATGTCGCTGATAGGTGTGGTCATTTTTTTAAGAGATCTGACAATAGCTATTGTGAGATGGACACCCGACGAAAGGCAGTATGTACCATTGTTAAAATCAGCAGGATTAATTTTTATGATCCATGTTCTTTCTAGTTTGAACCTTGTTCAGCAAGGAGATTATCTAGGACAATCATGGGAACTATTAACCTCCTACTCTTAAAAGTTTGTTCACGGACAGTATTGGATTCATGATCTACTTATAAAATAAGTTGAATCTAAAGTCCATATACTTCAGTTTATATTCTGACAAGACTATTTAATTTCGGTGTCAAAACTATTTAATTAGGGTTTGAATAAAAGTGGTGATGTTTTGTTTCATTGCAGGATGTTAGCAGAAACACTGAAATCCGAAGTGATCAAATGAATGCATCGATCACAGGCTCGACAAGTGAGTGATTTGAATTGGCAGACTCTTGTTATTTTAAAATTGGGTCCATCAAGTTAATAAAAGTAAATGCTGCGTTCTCTCTTCACGCTGAATTGGGGATCCTTTGCACAATTTTCATATCGCTTTACCTGATGAACATCAGCTCTTTCCCATAAACAATTGATATTATTGTCCTTTCATTCACATGCTTTAACGTCAATACTTTACTATATCATATATTATACCCTAAACATGGGACTATGTAACCAAGGGTAGGTGACCGCTTGCCCAACTTAAGGATCTTGGGCAAATGGTCTACTGCCTCAATTAAGTATTAAAGCCTTCAAGTTGATAAGTGTCAATTTACTGTTTCAGTTAATGATGCAGAATATTGTCAATCATACAATGGAACGGTTGGATCTACTGAATATCATGCAAAAATGCGGGATATGGCACAGAACTGCAGTTACCAAGAGTATAAACCTGACGGCTTGTACAGTTAGTTGGCTGTGCCCAGTATTAACAGCACTAAGCTGTTCACTCGTGAAGACCATCTCAAGGTGTGTTCATGCATGGATTGTAAACAGGTACTTGCAGAAAGCGCTAACCATGCTTTAAGTCTCTTTTTTCACTCACTCTGCCATTAAAGAAGTATGTCCAGCATGTTGGCTGATACTTTCGATATGTACCAGCACGCTGTTCAGATGCCGAGTGTTCCTGTCCTTATTTTACATTTGTGAAAGACATGGAAAGACATATGAAAGTGATGTATCCAGGATATGATAGTTTCCAAACTTACATTAAGCACAGCATTGTCAAAAACTCTAACCTGTTTCATCAAAGAGGTCCATCTTGTCCAAAATTATACATTAAAACGATATAAAGACTATCTTTCACTGTAGTGATATAAAATTTAGAATATTTTGTAGTTACAAAATTGTGACTGATACCTACATGTACATTTCCTTTAAGAAAAATCAAACACAACTTTAAACATAGCCATTTGGTTCGCACTGTAGTTCAGCACAAGGTAAACAAATGTAGTTTATGAACTACATCTAAAACATAGTTTCTGAATTGACAGTATAAGGGATCATGCCTATAAAAAAAATTTCAAAAGTATTTCATTTTCCGTGTGAAGTTGTCAACAACTAAAATGGTGCTATATTCTGGTCAAGCTGCTTCGGTGGTGGACTTGTTCGTATATTAATCCAGAAGTGGCTTCTAAAGACAAACATAGCGACAGTACAAAATTTGCCATATACACCATTGAAATATACTTTAAAGCCTGATCTTAGTCCGTAACTCATTAAGAATAATGTTATCTCGAGGTAGGGAGAGGCCACTGCACAGTCCATAGGCCAGAGTAATTTGAGTACAGTACTCTGTGGCTACTTGTTCTTTCCATGACAACCTAACTATGGACAAATGATGCCAATGTACAGCAGAGAAGTTTAGTGTTCTGTTCTTCTCATGGACCTTGATTACATCAGATTTAATATTAGAATTGCTCTGCAAAGTTAGAAAGGGAATAGCACTCAGAGTGTACAAACATAACAGTATTTCACTATTCATTATACAATAAAACAATGTACAGACTATCTTTCACTGTAGTGATATAAAATTTAGAATATTTTGTAGTTACAAAATTGTGACTGATATCTACATGTACATTTCCTTTAAGTAAAATCCAACACAACTTTAAACATAGCCATTGTTTCGCACTGTAGTTCACCACAACGTAAACAAATGTAGTTTATGAACTACATCTAAAACATAGTTTCTGAATTGACAGTATGAGGAATCAAGCCTATAAAAAAAATTCAAAAGTATTTCATTTTTCGTATGAAGTTGTCAACTACTAAAATGGTGCTACATTCTGGTCAAGCTGCTTCGGTGGTGGACTTGTTTATATATAAATCCAGAAGTGGCTTCAAAATACAAACATGGCGACAGTACGAACTTTGCCATATACACCATTGAAATATACCTTAAAGACTGATCTGAATCCGTAACTCATTAAGAATAACGTTATCTCGAGGTAGGGAGAGGCCACTGCACAGTCCTTAGGCCAGGGTAATTTGGGGATAGTATCATGTGGATACTTGCTCTTTCCATGACAACCCAACTGTGGACAAATGATGCCAATGTACAGCAGAGAAGTTTAGTGTTCTGTTCTTATCAAGGACCTTGATTACATCAGATTTAATATTAGAATGAAAAAATGTAGCATTTTGAAACTAAGAGATCAATTCCAGGGACCTTATTGCAGCCTGTATCATTGTGTTGCAAACTTTGACACAGATGTTAACTGGATACATTTGATCAAGCAAGATATCAAGGCATAGAATTTTATACGGTACGTGTTGTTTTCTGTGCACAACTAATTGTTTTGAAGGGACATGAAAATATCACTTCAGCTGATGTTGATTATTGATTTGTTTACTTCATTTGTGTCATCTCTTTTATTAAACGCAACTTAACTTTACATTTACATTCCAATTCATTTCCTTCATGCTAGAAAAGTTTCTACATTACATAAGTTGAATACCGATGGTTATGTTCCATCTATTTCATTTGTTTGTGTAAAGAGTTATGTAATTTTGTATATTGCATTTAATGAATGGTCATCTATCATACATATTAAGCTCTTTCATGAGATCTTTACCTTCATTATTTGGTAGGCTTTTCAAATTACATATAAACTATGATAAAAAACCTTTGATATATTTAATTTCTCATGTACTTATATTCTTTATCCTATTTGGATTTATTTACAAGCAGAATCCCAATTTAATATATTTTTTGTAAATTGTAAATTCGATGAATTTGTAAAAAAAATTTCTAGGTGCATTTTATTGATAAAATTCTTAGCTAACACAATCACCCCTGGAGACCTCTGAGATCTTAAATTATATTTTTTCTGTAAGCCTTGAGACAGATTACTATCACCAGTCTGGGGTGCAAATTAATGTCTTTACGACCAGACCAGTCATTAGGTTCCTTCCTGTTAATGATATGAAAACGTTTAGTGTGTGTAAAAAAGATGCATACCAGGCATCGAAGTGGCAAGGCTTGCCTGTAAGCGTTGTAAGTATCACTGAAGAGTTCTGAGAGCCATGTTTCTCACAAGACCACACATATAACCACTAACTATAATAAATACATAGACAATGATTTCCTTAATAGTCCTGACCAAATGTTTGTTTAAAGTCTACTAAGGTACAGTACCAATTACTGTAATGAGTGTTACAGTAACAGTTTAAATGGTACTGCAGATTTGTAAACTCTCTACAACAAGACGAGGACAAAGGTTTCACAAGTATGAAAAGCAAATCGACAGTGTGGGTGTAGAGTCCACAGTAAGTATAAATGTTCATATCTTACAGATTCTGTCAACATGTATATATTAATGTTTTCCTGCAATTGTAATCAGTTTTTACGACACATCAGTCTTTCTATAAACAATAACACTATTGATACAAGCACACCAATCAGCAACAAGCATGGAAAAAACCAGTCGCGTCATATTGATCAACATAATACGCATGCGTCTGTGTCTGTCGCGGATAGGTGTGGTCATTTTTTAAGAGATCTGACAATAGCTATTGTGAGATGGACACCCGACGAAAGGCAGTATGTACCATTGTTAAAATCAGCAGGATTAATTTTTATGATCCATGTTCTTTCTAGTTTGAACCTTGTTCAACAAGGAGATTATCTAGGACAATCATGGGAACTATTTACCTCCTACTCTTAAAAGTTTGTTCACGGACAGTATTGGATTCATGATCTACTTATAAAATAAGTTGAATCTAAAGTCCATATACTTCAGGTCATATTCTGTCAAGACTATTTAATTTCGGTGTCAAAACTATTTAATTAGGGTTTGAATAAAAGTGGTGATGTTTTGTTTCATTGCAGGATGTTAGCAGAAACAATGAAATCCGAAGTGATCAAATGAAGGCATCGATCACAGGCTCGACAAGTGAGTGATTTGAATTGGCAGACTCTTGTTATTTTAAAATTGGGTCCATCAAGTTAATAAAAGTAAATGCTGCGTTCTCTCTTCACGCTGAATTGGGGATCCTTTGCACAATTTTCATATCGCTTTACCTGATGAACATCAGCTCTTTCCCATAAACAATTGATATTATTGTCCTTTCATTCACATGCTTTAACTTCAATACTTGACTATATCATATATTATACCCTAAACATGGGACTATGTAACCAAGGGTAGGTGACCACTTGCCCAACTTAAGGATCTAGGGCAAATGGTCTACTGCCTCGAGGGTACATAGTCCCGTGTTTGGGCTATAATTTTTATATCACACGCCTTGCTTATACAGTTTTCACTCGAAATGTTTAGGTTTACAATTGCTTCAAATGCTTAATTTCTATGCGTGACGAAAATCTGGTGAAAAAATAGAATGACTTTCATATATTCGAATGACGTATTGATGTATTTGAATTACTGTTAGGCTGTTTAACAATTTTGTTATGCATAATGTTTAAAAACAATATTTCCTGAGTAAAACATGATTTGATCATTTTTAAATCCTGGAATTGTTAAGTTGAAAATAGTTCGAGTTAAGTTTCAGTCAAATGATGACTATGCAGCCCCCAACGTCATTAATTGAATTCTATGGAGTGCGAGGCGTTCGATATATGAGGCATAAGCATGTTTTAAAAGCATAAGAAAGTTGAGAGGCCCAATATCACACTACTCGGCAAACAAAAAAAAACTTGTTGACTTCATAACATTTAGAACCGGTGAACAATCCATCAACATTGACATACAAACTTGGATATTTCAATGTACTTTTTGTGGTGAATCAACTTGCTTTCAAAGTAATTGTATTTGCAACTTTTCTATCTGAATAAATATTGCCATTTGGCATAATTTAGAAGTATTAAAGCCTTCAAGTTGATAAGTGTCAATTTACTGTGTCAGTTAATGATGCAGAATATTGTCAATCATACAATGGAACAGTTGGATCTACTGAATATCATGCAAAAATGCGGGATATGGCACAAAACTGCAGTTACCAAGACTATAAACCTGACGGCTTGTACAGTTAGTTGGCTGTGCCCAGTATTAACAGCACTAAGCTGTTCACTCGTGAAGACCATCTCAAGGTGTGCTCATGCATGG
>LD346027.1:144259-159486 GCA_001465055.1 Ptychodera flava | reverse complement strand
ACAAGTAACACCGGAGCCAATTGTATCTACACTGCCAGTGTGCTACTAAATGCTTTCTCCTGCACCTTTTTTTTATTCTTGTGGCTAAAACATTTTGGTTATGGAAGACTGCATAAATTTGCCACATGAGAGGCTTGTAGCTTATGACAAGCTATCATATTTTTTACACTAAATGAATGCTGTAGAAATGTTCTGTACCTGTTGTAATATACACTTCACTTTGCTACCAGATTTTTAGAATTCAACTGATACCTTACTTTATTTCTGGTGGTAAAAGTTTACCATCTGAAATGAAAAAGTATTTCTAACCTGGAAATGTCATAAAAACACAGATCATTCAATACAAACTGAACAAATATTTCTTTAATGTAAAAAATATCAGGAACATCATACAAAACATCTCGATTTGTAAAATTAGGAACTCCTAAATGCGGAGAAAGTTGTAATTGCCACGCTTAATTGAGATCATAAATTGGCTAATAGTTGCTCAAAGTGGGTACAAGATTTTTGATTTGGCTAATCAGTTGGCTAATCATTTTGGTGACTTACGGGGAGCCCTGAGTTGGACAATGTCGTTATATAGGACATGAGGTTTGAATGAGAGTTCAGAAGCCCAGCCTTAACACAAATTCTAAAAAGAACATGGCAGAACACACGCATGTGCACAGTTGATCTAGTACAATATCGTTACGCAATGCATTGATTACACATTGAACCCAAATTTACATGAAAGAGAATCAAATGATATAAAAACAATTGTGTAGTTGTTTCATTGCCGTTGCTGCTTTGAACTTTTCATTTGAGTTCATCGAGCTGCATCAGATGAATTTTACAATGAAAATTAACCGTAGACCTATCCGGCATAATGACATGTTGAGTTCTCTAGCTTCAATTTGAAATATGTGCGCATAAGCTTCAAAATGTTCACAGGTCTTCTTCTTGTTGACAATATATCAGTGGCCTGATTCCAGCTGAGCATTTTATAATGGTACAGAGATTGCTAAAATAGTGAGAAATAAAGTTTTATCTCTAACATGCCTTTAGCTCAGGACTTGCCCTATCTGCTAAGTTAATATTTCATGCGATGGATAATAAATATTCATAATATTGAAACACACAATATTCAATGTTACTCCAAAAGGTGCTGTGAGAAAACCATGGTGGTCATGCACAATAACCAGGAAGCTTTACTTACCATTGTAGAGGTAGGTATGTTGAAACAGAATGATCAAGTTCTTAACAAGGTAGTCGGTCAAGCCAGACTGATATGATATAAAAAGTGGATAATGTTTGCCAATTATCTATGTACTTATTGCATGGGCACAAAGGAGAGAGTTCTTATGTTGATAAACATGTTTGGAGTGTTATTTGTGAAATGTGTTGTACATGTGTCGGTATGGTACTCTTCAGTGTCATTATCTATGTTATTTGGTATCCATCACTGCCTTTTTATCTGCAAATCTGTAAAATGAGCTATAAACTCTGAATAGCTGATATAAAACTTTAATATTTGGTATGTAGGTGCTGAGCGATAATATTTGGACATATTATCTAGGGTTTGTGGTAACTGTTCTAAATGTTGGTCATCATTGGCTGCAGATTTCGTACTTCTCATGTCAATGGCGCAAAGTCAATCACCATGCATAGTTATAAAACTTGACATACTTTCAAGAACTTCATAACATAAAAGAAAATATTGTGAAACAAGACAACATTCCATTCTGTATTTGCATTATTCAATGACATTTGACGTTGACATTACAAAGTTTTTTTGCATTTAGTTTTGCATACATGGGTTCTGAAGGCAAACCTGTAAATACGTTTGCCTGTGCAAAGAACTTTCAATGCCTTCATATTTCAAGTACAGCTAAATGATGATATTGCAGTTTTAGAAAAATGGTGAAGCAGAAATCAGTGTTTAATTTGTTTCTTAGAATGAATGAGACAATTTATGCTCTCTCCTGCAGAGGATAAGAGAGAGCCTTTTCTTTTCTCAGTCATTTAGACATTGTCATATTATCCCATGTTGTTTCCTTTAGGTTCTATTGTATGACCCATTGTATGAGTGGACTCTGTCTCCTCTGAAAGTTCTTCAACTGCAGCAGAATAAAGCTGATCCGGATGTATCAGACCTGAACATCACCAATGCTGGAGAAAGGGATGCCTTGGAAGGATCAGGAGACAGCAATGAAAGCAACACTGAGGAATCAAACAAAATGGCCGAAAGGGTGTTGCTACGACTACAGCAGAAACTGAAAGGTGTTGAAGAGGGAGTTGTTGTCAGTGTTAGCGGACAAGTGAACAGATTGATACAAGAAGCTAGAGATCCAAAGAACCTTTGTAGACTATTTCCCGGTTGGCAGGCCTGGATATAGATTTTAATAAAATACAAAAGGTTTTGATCAACTATTTTGACTAAACCTGTGATGTTAACTGTGGAACAGACTTTACAGCAAATTAAAGCATTTGTGATACACCACTAGCCAAGTTTGTTATTTGTGTTGCTGGTTTAGCAGCTATTATGTAAATATTGTAATTATCATTCAGTCAATTAAAGACAATCAGATACCACATTCTTATAATTATTTCACTGTAAATCACTTTTTATTTCTATTCTCTTGTTTATGCTTGTTCCATGGTATATATGGGTGGCAAATCTCCCCTCAGCAGAGAGAAATCATCACTTACACTTTCCAGTAAGGTTGGACAAGGTTGAAAGAACATTTTTTTACTGGTGCTCAAAAGATCATAGAACTTCCCTATTTAAAATGAAATCTATTAAATTTATCAACTTTCATGGACTGTTAAATTGTCGTTCACTGCATAGAATCTTAGTCTTCCAACACCAGTGAGTACATTTGAAAGTATTCATCTTAAAGTATTTTCTGTTATATTTTTTTGACTGATCCATTCATGAGAGTTATATCTTATTTTAGTATATAAAGTCAAACTTTATTTCTGAAATGCTTCCTTCTCTTACTTTGTTTCTCTATAACTGTAAATCTTTTAAATTCTGTACTTCCTCCAGTTTTCAGACTGATTACAGGTTTTGCAAGAAAAATAGAATTAATATCCTGTGAAAGGTAAAAATGTAATTGCATATGCCACTACACTGCTACTCCTCTCACATTTATATAACTTTCAATCAAAAGCTGAATCTGAACACAGTGTTTCAGATGTAATTCATTTATTTTGCATTTCATTTCACTTTCAGTCACTCTATGGCTGTCCAACAACATTGCTTCATGGCCATAAGTAGCAGGGTCCAAGCAGTTGCCATGATTGAAAGTAATTGCACTGATGACATTATGTTCAAAATTTAAGCTTAAATTGTCTTTTTTTCTCGTAAAGAAGAAATTTGAATATCATCTCGTGGTTATTGTAGATTTTTGTTAAAACCAGCATGGCCGCCAAACCATGTGACCCATCCATAAGCTTATGCCAAAGTTAACAATCTTGAAAGTACATACTCTATAAGGATGATACAAGCAAAGTTTCAGTTCAAATGGTGCATGTTTTCGAAAAAAAGATTTTTGAATATTATTCGTTGGTTATCATAGGTTTATTAGCTCTCATTTGGTACACCAAAGAGAGCTTATCGTATAAGGTGAATCATTCATTTGCATCTCATTTACATGTCGTCTGTGTGTATGCATGTAAGTATGTATATATGTCTGTTAGTCCTTCCAGATCAAAAACTCCAAAACTACAGCAGCTACCGGCTTAGTATTTGGTGTACAGGTGCACCCAGGGGTGGAGATGTGAATTTGTTCAAATGAACATGTCAGTGTCAAAAATATGCAAATTACGTAAAAAAAGAAAAAATCCTGCAAACTGCTAAAACTCAGTAACCATTGGTCAGATTTGGTGGAAACTTGGTATGTACTGGTAGGTTCCTTTAGGTATTCTAAATTAGGTGTGTACAACTATGGATGATATTTGTGTGTTTGTATTTTTGGGTAATTTTTTTCGATTTTAATAAAAAAATATTTTTTTCGGAAACAGTTTGTCCAATTGCTTTGAAACTTGGTATCCATGTTCCTCGGGATGACCTCAATCAAGTTTGTAAATATTGTAGTGAATTTTTAGTATTTGTAATTTTGAAGCAATTTTCCCAATTTTTGGTCCAAAATTTCTTTCTCCAAAAACTACTCATCTGATGCCTTTGGTATTTGGTATACAGGTTCATAAGGTTGATCAAAATGTGATGTATTCAAATTCTTATGAAATTTGGGATTTTGTATTTTTAGGGCAATTTTTGTCATTTTTGGTCAAAAAATGTATTTCTCAAAAACTGCTCATTTGATATCTTTGATGTTTGGTATACAGGTCCGTAGGGTTTATCTTAATATGACATATTGAAATCAGGATGAAATCTGCAATTTTGTATTTTTGGGGCACTTTTTGCTATTTTGGTCAAAACATTTGTTAAAAAAATTTGTTTTGCAAAATCTTTTTTAATAGCTTTGATATTGAGTTGAAATTTTTCTATGTATGATCTTAATTTAATATTTTGGAATTGTATCTTCTTCAATTACATATTTTTACAGCTTTATTTGCCATTTTGGTCTGGCTGACCTGAATTGTGTTGTCAAAGATTTCCTCCTTCATTAACGCGTGTCGCAAATAGTTATTCTCTACATAACACAAAGGAGCTCTATCAGCTGCCAGGTCGCTTGTTTTGAATTTTCAGAGAAACGTCTTCAATTTCCTATTTTTGTGAAGCTTCCTAATTTTTTTATGGAAAAAACTTACAGAAATAGTCCACAGTATTGATTCCATAACTTATTCATGTTCATGTTGTGCTGATATGAACAAAATTAATTAAACATTTGTGAAAATATTTTCTGATTTTTGGCGATTTTATACCTACAGGAACTAAGAATACATAATGTGGTGATTTTGTGAGCATTTCATATGGTAAACTTTATTTGTTGTTAAAATGTGGTAAAAGAATCATTAGAAAGCACAGCTGAAGGTGATTTTAGCAGGCTTGGTTTCCAACAAATATTCCAAACTTTTTCCAATGTTTGAGAGAGTATCAGTGATAGCTCTACACTTCCTGTCATTGTATCTCTTTAAATAAACATTGTTGATATAAAAGGGTGGACCATTTTATATCCTGACAGGGGATCTGGAAGATTTTTAGAAAAAAAAAAGATTCCAAGCAAATGTTAGTGAAAAACGAATCTGCCAGAAAAGGCTTGACTAAAAGAAAATGCGGAAGAGTGGAAAAAATACCGTACAGTGGATCAGGTAGAAAACAATGCTATCTCATCAATATTTAGACCCCCCCAGCATATCAAATGGTCCACCCCCATGTCTTTGTGCACACATTTTACAATGCACTGCATCTCAGTTGAAGATTCCAAGTCATGTCAGAATTTGAAAGGAATAGTCAAGTTCGTCACATTGAAAATTCTGAATGTTGATCTCAGTGGTATCACCCTTGTGACATATTGGTTTTATAAGTTATTCCAAAAGTGGATGCACCAGTTGAAATGTTTACTTTTCCCTGTAGGGTTTTTGAGTTGATGATTGTACGTTAAAATTCCTCTGTGTATCTCGTGTATGAGCAAAATGTAAACATTGGTTGAATGTTGTTAAGCATTTCAGTCAAGGTTATCTGTTGTTCATGAAAATCAAGAAAAGGTAGCTGTTTGCCTGTATTTGCCAACACATAACTGTCTTGCATGTTTATTGTCTTAAACATTATCACATACTAAGTAGAAAGAGGACAAGAAACTAATCAAATTGATGTATAATATTCACCCTGAGTGCCTGTATATATAACTATTTTATCATTACATCCAGCTGTTTGTTATATATTTATCACTCTTCATGGGCCAAAGCACACTAAGAAGCCAATGCCATCACAGCCAGTCTGTGTATCATATGTCAGTCTGTCTGTATGTCCATCCATTCACCAGTCTTTCTGTAGACTAAGTTTGTGGAGCTCATAACTGAATAATTTCCATATTAAATGTGGCCAACTTTGGAATGCTTAGATGGTTATCTATTATCCAATGGAATCTTGTAGGCGTTGATAAAAGAATAAGAAAAAAACAAGATTTTTTCATAATCTGCAATTTATATTGATAAGAGAGTGATTACTTTATTATTTGGTACGTATGATAGGAGGAACAATGTATGTAATAGTCTGATTGAGAAGCATAAAATTCGTATATATGTATTTTTGAATTTTTTACCGTCTTTTTGTCAAAAGTCATGTTTTTTGAGAGTCACATATCAGATACCAGGTATCAAATTTGGATTTTAAGTTCGAAGGATCACTTGATTACCATATATCAAAATATTGATGAAATTATAAGTAAATATGAGCGAATTGGAAGACAGAAGTTTGCAGTGGAGCTGATACACTGTTTTACAAAAAAATTAGCATGGAGCTATCAATATGTTGTGTTTAAAAGAAGTTTTGGGGTACCATGTTTAGCATGTTTTATGTTTTCAAAAATGCCAAATATGATATTCTTGAAGTCCCTGGTCTAATTGCAAAAGATTGAGAATTGCTGCATATTTTACCTGTGTATTTGTGGTAGACACATGTACATGCTCAACTGTAAAATTATTTGTTCAAATGAAATCAGGGTTACTAAAATGCTACTGAGCAACAAAAGTGAAAACTTGGTGAATAAACATTAGTCAGAATCTCTTGGCAAGGCAGCTAACACCATATTGTACAGAAAGTGTTGCATGGAAGTTGCTATGAGTGAATCTAAAAGAAATTATGGTGTACAGATCTTGTATACAACCAGTCTTTCATTTTCAAGATGCAGGACAATATAAGTATATTCATGTAAGTGTCATCTGTATAGTCAGTAAACTTTGCTGCTTAATCCAACAAGATCAGGTTATTAGTTACAAACTCTTACAGCTGTGGATGTAAATATGACAATTTTGTGTGAAAAGAAATGTACCAACTTTGATTTGAAAGGATTTTGTTTTTTTCATTGTCATATTGTATATTTATGGAATTGCTTGTCTGTGAAAGTCAAGTAATGGCTTCTACACAAATCCCTGGTTTGATGCTTTGAAAGTCGGTTAGAATAGCTTTAAAACAGATGTACATATCTGATGCTTCAGGTTTCTTGCTATATGTTTGTGTTTGGAAATTTCCTCACTTGTATATGTCACTGCATGCTTTTCTAACTTGGTGGCAGTTTGGGACATACCATTATCATGTAGATGTGGCAGCTTCATTAACAAAGGAAGGTGGGAAATGCCCCTTATTACCTTAGTCTTTGATTGTGCAACTATAGACCGTAGAGAGACCAAATATTGTCTACATATGATTAATTTTATGCATTGCAATATTATAAGGGACAGGTTTAGTTTGGTATGGCTGATTTTATCACTAGTTATGATGTACTAGGTTGCATGGTATTGTGTAAGTGTGTGTGATCAACAGTTGCAAGTTGCCAACTATTTCATACTTCAATGGATGGTGTATCAAAATTTGTTCAAATACACGTGACTATGAATATCACAAGCTAAGGTAAATAGAAGCGTGTTGAATATCATGTATATACACTCATCCTAGCTTTCCACATGTAACCAAATGTGAGCAAAGTGTCATTGACGCTATTTTTTGCAAAAACAAATATGGCTACGAAACCACATGACTGATCCATATGTTTTTGCAAACTTGATAGTACTCACACCAGTGATGACGTGAGTGAAATTTCAGTATAATTGGTGTGTTGGTTCTAGAGTTCAAGATTTTTGCAGATTGGAATTTACAAAAATTCAATATGGTGGCCAAGTGAACGATTGAAATTCCTTTCGCAAATTTGATAATACTCACGCTTGTGTGATGACATAAAAATTTCAATTCAAACAGGGAACATGCTTGAGCAGACCCCTAGATCACCAAGAGAAGCCCCTTTTAGGCTTTCATAAAATCCAATATGGCCACCAGATCACTTGACTAATGAAAAATTCAATGGTCTAAGTGCACCACCAACTCTCATACATTGGCCCTGATCAGTGTGTCAAGTTTGGCAAGTGTACATGCTGTGGTTTTCTGACTGGCATGAAGTGATGGAAGAAAAACCCGAATCGAATGCCCCCCCCAAAAAAAAAAAATAAATAAATAAATAAATAAATAAATAAATAAATAAATCAAATAAAAAAATGAAAATAAAAAGTTTGCAGGATGTTGCATGCAAAACAAGAAAACCTCTTTCTCTCGCCCAGAAATGAAGGATTTACATAGGCTTTGCATCAACTTTTGTTCTCAACCACTTTGTATTACATTGTGGATGCACAGTGGGTAAGTGGTTGTGGTACTGGACTGGTGGGATCAAGACCCAATAAGTCCAAAATAACAATCTCACTGTCAGAGGAGGTCGAATTCGAGACTCTGATGTGGTGGCGTGCCCTTGAGTGAGGCACTTTACTCCTCACTGCTTCATTTTGTACGGGATACATATTTTAATTAGATGTTCGCCTGTTGGATGATTGGATGAGAAGTAAATAGACTCAAATCAAAAGCAACATCATGCCTAAATAACACAATTTTGCATTTTAAACGAATGCAATCTGAGCCTTGACTGAGGCACAGATAGTGTATGGCACTCACTATTATTTACCCCATGTTATTTCACTTCAAGATACCTAATAATCATAAATCTCTGCCCTAATATTGTTATTAGGCATATGCACTGTACCATGTTGTACTAAAGTGATAAATCCACTTCCTGTAAAACAAACAGGTCAATTCAAATGCTCATTGAAAGTAAACACTGTTGGTTTCGATTTCAGTTTGAGAATTCATCATGTCAAAGGCAAATTAGGAAATTATTTATGTTCTACATTTCAAAAGTCTGACGTCAGAAAGATATTACAATGAAAGTGACATTTTTTAGCTTGTTCAGAGCCGGATGGCTTCAATAATACCATCTTTCGAAGATATGCTTTTAGTGAGTAAAGCAGTCTTGTACAAGATTATGAAAGTGGTGACAATGAAATCTTTTTCTTTTGACATCATCACTTAGAAATGTTGAATGCAAAGCATAAAAATTCAGAACTGAATTGTTTAGGGTTTTGTATTAATTTCTAATGCTATGCACATTATACAAGTTTTTATCTGTTCTGTGCAATGATGATGACAATCATAATCAAGAGAATTCATAGTACACACAAAAAAAACACAGGGTATTTAATGATGATATCAACAGAGAGATACGATAAAATGTGAATAAATTTGTCAATGTGAACAATAATGGTCAAGTTAGGGGAGAACCATTTGAATTTCTAGCAGAGACGGAGGATTTTTGAAAACAGAATCATCAGCAGGACAAGGAGGGAGAAACAATTATTTGCTCTTGTAATGGCTTGAGAAAACAGTTGTTCCAACAGACAAGTATTGTTCGCCATTTGATAAAATATTCAAGGAAGAAAAAAATTTTCAGCAGCAGCTCAACTATCAGAAGCTAATTTTGTTCTGTGATATTCATTGCGCATGTAATTACATTAACTCCACAGTCTTTTGTCACTCGTGTTGAAATTGACTTGTTTTTTTAACAATCATGAAAGATGTAACCTGTCAACGCTTTCAACATCCTGACAGGTTAAAACAGCATATATTACTCTGCATTATAGAAGCACGTTTTAATATAGCTAACTTAGTGTGTTATATAACACGGGCGATGAAAGAACAATGACATGCATAAATCCTCACCAAAAACTATAAGGTGGAACTTTATATGAAAGCAAATTGTTGCTTAACCCAAAAACATTTTATAAAATTTAGGAATAAATATTTGAAGAATAAATAACAAAAAACTTTTGTAGTGTCTCCTGTCTGAGGGATCATGTATGTGATTGCCCATAGAGCGAAGCCTGACCAATTTTGTGTTTACGTCTGACGCGAACGTTCACCCTTTCTATCGGGCTTTGCCAATCATCGTGTACTGTAGTGTAGCTAGTGCAGTGTGTACCGTAAGCGTACGCAGCATTCAAAAAGAAATCTGCCGAACAGATATCAACGAATATGAAAACCAATACAGGGCTCGAAATAATACCTGTCTGCCTGTCCCGGACAAGTGAAATTTGGCCTGGGACAAGTAGTTTTGAAAAGTACTTGTCCAAGTGGACAGGTAGGTTTTTTCAGCCTGCAACCAGTATTTCAACCTATTGACTACAGCAAATATTCATAAGTTTAAATTTGTATACCAGCGTTTCCGTTACAATTTCAAAACTTGCGTACGATTTTATGCAACTTGGTTTTTATTTGCGTAAAATGTATCAACAACACGTACGGCGTCGGTGGGAATCGGTATCTGAAGTGAGTTGGGCATTCTTTTCTGTCGAACTTGGGGGTTTCCTGTAATGCGCATGCTCTGTTATTAACAAAACACAATAACGTGGGGGGCTTCATAGTAGCTGAACGCATGCAATGCCGTGATGCATGTCTCGAATATGATCGTTGAGCAACCTAATGACTTCATGTTCAAAGAAAATACTTTCTGACAATGAAATTAATGTTTTCAAAGGGCCAACAAAAAGCACATACTGATCAAAGTCCAGCGGGACCTCTCAAGATGCAACCCTACAGAGTGTAAATCGTCATCCGTAAACACTTTCCAAATAACATGCGACCTAATGACCATGATTAACTGTATTGTGTTACCAACAACGTAGACTCGATGGATTCTCGAATTTTTTGCATCTGTAGTGTCATTGTCTGTACAGAACTGATTGACATGATGCTTTGTGATGATGAAATACAATGTTTCATAAAGAGTTTCGGTCCGCTAAAGTCTAAAATGTTGCAATATCATGATAAATGTCACTTGCAAGCAGGTGCATATGTCCTATTTTTGTCCTGCATTGAACCACGTTGAGGCAATGTAGTGCGGGCCAAGTACGTCCGTGTCAAGGGGCGGCATTTCTCAATGCGTATTAGTTTATGCAGTCATGATTTTTTTTGCGTATTTCAGACTATTTTGCGTAAAATACGCAGGATTTTGTGTTAACAGAAAAGCTGTTACAGTATATACCTGTTACAATTTTGAAAATCATTATTTGGATATTTACCTGTCAGAAAAAAGGTAAAAGAAAATTCGATAATATCTAATCACTGTTTACAGGAAGCAGCCATATTGATTTATCTAAGGTCACGTCTCAAATCTCTTAGATTGGGAGATTCTCAAAGCTATCTCAACACCGCTGTTACGCTATGGGGTGAGATTAGTGCCAAAACAACTGTGTTATCATTATTTTATTATGTTTACATTATTTCGTTTTGTCATTTTCTTTGCATTTTATGTTATGATGTTAACATCTTTATTTCGTTTTCTCATTGTGTTTGCATTCTTATTTTGTTATCTTTACATTTTTATTTTATTGTGTTTACATTTTTATTTCATTCCTTCATTTTGTTGGCATTTTTATTATATTATGTTTACATTTTTATTTCATTCTTTCATTTTGTTTTCATTTTTATTATATTATGTTTACATTTTTATTTTATTCTTTCATTTTGTTTTCATTTTTATTATATTAGGTTTACATTTTTATTTCATTCTTTCATTATGTTTGCATTGTTATTATATTATGTTTGCATTGTTATTATATTATGTTTGCATTGTTATTATATTATGTTTACATTTTTATTTCATTCTTTCATTTTGTTTGCATTATTGATATATTATGTTTTCATCTTTATGTCGTTTTTCTTATTTTGTTTGCATTTTTATTATGATATATTTACATTTCATTTCTAGACATAATGAAATAAAAATGTAAACAAAATGAAAGAACGACATAAAAATGCTAACATAATGAAATAAGAATGCAAACAAAATTAAAAATGAAAAAAATGTAAACATAACGAAATAAAAATGTAAACAAAAAGAGAAAATGAAATAAAAATGTGAACAAAATGAAAGAATGACAAAAATGCTAACACAATAAAATATAAATGCAAACAAAATTAAAAATGACATAAAATGCAAACAGAATGCAACAAAAATGCAAACTAAATGAAAAAACGAAATAAAATGTTAACATAATGAAAAAAGAATGTCATTTTTTTAACATTATCTTTCTTTTACCCATTTTGCCTGAATTTCTACTTAAAAATGTTTGCATTTCTATTTCGTGCACTCACTTTGCTTTCATTTTTTTATATTGTGTCGGCATTTTTATTTCGTTCACGCATTTTTAAAGCTTTTTATAGCGTTTTAAGTCAGTTTTAAGTCAGTTAAGTATAGACACCTTTGAGGAGCGGACGTTTCTGAAGGTGAACAGCATATAGTTCTCGCCAAGATTACTTGTAAAGACCATTTTGACGGAACAGTTTTGAACCTGTTGATGCGATAGTCTTATACAGCCCTACATAATTATCGTTATTCGTTCTCAACATTCCCAAACGTTCTCAGTACAACATTGTTCTCGGAGTATTTGTTGTTCTCAGTCTTGACGGCATGCTTATATTCAAATAAACCACGTGAAACTCAGATCGGATATTTGTTTCCTCTCATTTAAGACGGAACCCATTATGGAATATCAGCTGTAGATGACTATTGCACAGTAGTTGCAAACAAATTATTTTGAGTCTTAAGGAATTTGTTTGTGCGCTACATTTCTCATTAACGATTATTATATCGGATTTGTGATATTCACCCAAGTCAAACCATTGAAGAGGAAGAACAGAATTTAAAAGCGTCATCATTAGAATATGTATCGCAAGAGCCCGGGCGTAGCAGCCATGTCAGAACGCCGACTGAAAAGGCACTTTAAAATATGTTACCTAATTAAGCTAGCTGCTTAGAGAAAACAGCTAGTTCACTAACCAAAAGGGCGAATGAAGTACAGGCGCTCACCACTGATAAGGCAGACTTATTCATGGTCAAACTGAAGTTTGAAGTGTGGAATCGAAGGAGCTGCATGGAGACTTTGCCTTCACCGGCAAGGAAAACGAAGAATTACTCCAAAAGGATCAGGAGGTAGACGAACGCCTTGGTTGGCTGATCAATGTTAAAGACATTTTTGAGACCTTCTTTGAAGACACCAATCCATGGTTAGCGTTGAGCAAACAAGAAGTGAACCCAACGCAAGTTTCTACATAAAAATGACGTACAACCAGAAGATAGTGTCTCTCAAGTTAGTGTGCCAAAACCGTCTATAGTTGGCGGACAGAGTGGAGTCAGCCACCATACGAGCCACAGTGCACTCTCGATAACCAAAATAGCAGACGAAAGGAAAAAGGCTGAATTGTCGGCAATGTTAGCCAAGCTTAAGAGGAAGCAAGAAATCGAGCGTGCCAAGTATAAGCTTCAACTCCAAGAAGAGCGTCAGAGGCAAGAAATTGAGCATGCAATGGCAAGACATGAGCGTCAACTCAAGTAGGAGCAACATGAACTTGACACGTAGATTGCCGTACCCGATGCCAGAGCTACATCTCTGAATAAGTTTTTTGGTGATGGACTCAAGGACGACATTGCTATCAATATTTAGACTGAACCACAGGAGGACAAATCCATTGTGTCCAGAACAGAAAACGAGGAAGACCTCAACACCAGTACAAGTATATAAGAAGAAAACAACTGCGATAGAAAGGGAGAGTGACAGTGAGTCTGATGATCTAGAAGATGCAGTCAGCGTAGTAGCTCCCAGAATTTCTATCAGAAGTAGCGACAGTAGCATGAGTAAGACATCACGTGACTGTGCACAGTGTGTGATGATCAGAGCAAGAAAAGAAAGAAAATGTCCACAGTGATAAAGAAGTTTGACGGTAACATCATGGAGCACAGATCATTCATAGATGAGTTTGAGACCAAACTTGTACCGACTGCAGAAGATGACAAAGATAAATTCATTCTGCTGAGACAGTTCACGGAAGGCACAGCCCATGAAATAGTCCAAGGGTAATGCAGGTATAGATGCAAGTGAAGCATATCAACGTTGCCTCATTAGACAAGTTCATCATCTTCTTGAATCGATGTAAGACAGCAAACCGATATGTTGATGGGCTAGAAATACTAGAACATTAAGAAATTATGAAGCGGATTGTCAAGAAGCTTCCTTACTTTATCCCAGATTCTTGGAGCAAATGTCCATCAAAGATACGCAAAGCCAAGAAAAGAGTAAGATTTGAAGACCTCCTCGTCGATCTAGTGAAGTCCGAAGCAAGCAGACTGTCAGGCCCGGACTACAGCAGACAGGCAATGGCTAGTCTCGACAATCTGGTGAAAAAGAGGAAAGGCACAGACAAAGTGAATCAATCGTTCGCCACCAGTGTTACGAGCACAAACAAGAGGACGAACTATACTAAGGGAGCAAGAATAGCAACACTTCGACCTCCAAACCACACAAGGCTCAACAGAAACAGTGCCTGTACTGCCAAAATAGTGATCATCCTTTCGAAAGTTGCGAACGGTTGATTGCAGCCAGTCAAGAAGATACTGTTAAAGTTCCTGAGAGACCAAGATTTTTTGTTGTCTGAAGCCTGTCCATCGGAGTAAGAACTGCAGGCAGAAAGCCAAATAGGCCGTGGGCTAGAGGGGGTCTACGTGCACCCCCACACAGGATAATAAATCTGTATTTTTCAGAAGCTGATGGATCCCTAGAATACGAAATGGAATTTTAACAGAAAAAATATAGGGATGCAATAGCTGTTATGGTCATGTTTTTTTGAAGGATACCACAAAATCACGATTTTGCAGCCCACATGCATTTTCGTCAAATCTGTCTTCTTGTAAGTCATCTGCTGACCTTATTTTTTAACATAACCTCACTTGTTTTTGTATCATTAGAAAGGCAATTTATTTCTCTTTAATTATTTCTCTTTTATTGCATTATGCAATATCTTCCACAGTTTTCGAAATATAACCAAAACTTACCCCATACCCCAAAGTTTAATTTTGAAAATTATAGTAAATCTCAAATTCTATCAATTTTTTAGCTAGGCATAATAAATAAGGCAATGCTTTGTATTAAAATCTGTTTTATTTGGTACAAGGACATGTCAGAAATATGAAATAGACTTTTAACAGAAAAAATGTTGGGACTTTACAGCGGTAACAGTCATATTTTGAAGGGTACCGCAAAATCAAAATGTTGCAGATTTGTATGCATTTTTGTTAAATTTGTCTTCCTATAAGTCATCTGCTTAGCGTGTTTTTGAATATAACCACAAGGTATCAGTAGCAAGATTATTTACTAGTCTTTAAAATGACATATTGTAACATGCAATATCT
>LD346027.1:129604-144202 GCA_001465055.1 Ptychodera flava | reverse complement strand
AATTGCAGTCATAGCTAAAATCAAATTCTTCCAATTTTTTAGCTAGACACATAAACTCTGGCCATTTTTGCTATTATATCTGTTTTATTTGGTACAGGGACATGTCGTAAATATTAAATAGACTTTTTACAGAAACAATATTGGGATTCTAAAGCTGTAACTGGCATATTCTGATGGGTACCGCAAATCACAGCAATGCAGACTCATATGCGTTTTTGTTAATTTTCTCTCATTGTAGGTCATCTGCTGAGCTTATTATATTACATAACCATGTTTATTTGGTACCATTGGAAAGGTCATTTTATAGTTCTCAAAATGACATTGTTATATGCCATATCTTCTATAATTTTCATGGAATATGACGAAAACTTACCCCATACCACAAAGTTTATATCGAAAATTACAGTCGTAGCTGTCGTCAAATTCTACCAATTTTTTAGCTAGATATAAAAAATAAGGTAATGCTTTCTATGAAATATTTTTATTTGGTACTGGGGAATGTCAGAAATATGAAATAGACTTTTTAAACAAAATATATTGGGACTCTACAGCTGTAACAGTCATATTTTGAAGGGTCCCGCGAAATCACAGCATTGCCAACTCGCATGCTTTTTTGTTAAACCTGTCTTCCTATAAGTCATCTGCTGAGCTTTATTTTTAATATAACCTGGCTTATTATGTATCAATAGAAAGGTAATTTACTAGTCTTTGAAATGACATATCGTAATATGGAATATCTTGTTTATGTTTCATGAAATAGGACCAAAGCTTAGGGACGATTCAGAATTTACTTCCAGGGGGAGGCTGGAGGATTTTCTATTTTCTGGGTGATTTTTTTCCACGCCCCCCCCCCCCTAGTAAATTATAGAAAAATTCTATGGCTCCCCTCATCTTTCCTGTGTTTTTTCCATGCCCCCAATATATACATGCATGCTTATACACTATATACATATCCAGTCTAACAAGTTGCAGGAACTGCAGTGGACATTTAATCGATGATATAACAAATCATTTCAGGGTTTATGTGACTAAAAAGAATGATTTGCAGGGACTGCAAGTGGCGCACTTTTGGAAAGGGTAGCAATAAACACATATCTGGTTGTAAATTTTTGAAGAAAAGTTAATTACTAAATACGAATACTTTTTTCGTTATGCCTCACTGATACATATGATGCACACAAAGACAAGCAAAGATGTCAGTTAGAAATGGTGAACAGAAAATCAGAGGAACAGATAATTGGCAAAGTGATATATATCTTGAAGTTCAATGGTACATAATTTGCAGATATCCAGATATTTCTGGAAAGTGAGATGTACATGTACATGCACAAGTTCAGCATACATTTTCATTTCATGATGCTGAATATTTGCAGACTCACGGTGAAAGTTTTAAACATTAGGAATTAAAATTGATGAAAGCTAACTTGTTTTTAATTTTCTCTTTTCTCTTAATTGGTTGTCATAAAACCAAGTAGCTGCCACTGAAAGCAACAATGCTGAGGAATATTTTAGAACATTTCTTGAACAAAACACCTTATCCAAAACATGAATTCACATGTTATTCTGCTCATTCCGTTCACAGTCCAATGTTCATATTAAAATGCAGATAACCCTGTGTAGGTTAAAGTTCACATTTTGTCAGCAGTACTTTTCAAAATTGACAGAGCATTGAATTCAAATTTTTTTTAGCAAACTTTAATTTTAAAATAGTCATGATGCGTATGTTTTCAGATGACACGTAACAATACATATTAATTTGTTTTTTTGCCTTTTCTGCCAGCCGCCACTGAGAAATCTTTGATTATACATATTAGAATGAATGGGACACAAAAGTATTAGCATCAATACACAATGTGTAAGCCTATCCACATTTCTCCTAGCCTCATACACACTGAGATCACTTCTTGGACTACAGCAAATTTCTTGTGTACACAATATTTCAACAATCCGACACCATAGCATTGATGCAGTGCCACGTGATCTTGTGGATGCACATACAGGATTATTGGAAAATCAACCCTTTTGTAAATTT
Organism: Ptychodera flava; assembly: GCA_001465055.1. Classification (NCBI taxonomy): domain Eukaryota; kingdom Metazoa; phylum Hemichordata; class Enteropneusta; family Ptychoderidae; genus Ptychodera; species Ptychodera flava. Next base: position 142,170 of record LD346027.1, on the reverse strand, counting down.
TTCAATAATATTTTTGACAGTAATACATAATATTTTTATTATCAACATTAAAAAACTATTAGCTGAAAAGCAACTTGAAGATGAGACGGCCATAAATTTATTTTCAAAAAAATTTATAGTAGATGTAAGCACTGTAAAAAGTTATGTAGAACATTTAAAAAATTTAGAAAGGGTAAAATTGATGAGAATGAAACAGAAAAAAAGAGCAGAAAAGAAGAGAGGATAAAAATATGAGGACTATGACTAGTTAAAGTTGCTCTTGAGTGGGAACCTTTAAAATTTAAACGTAAAAGAACTAGATAATTTACCTTGATAAACATAAATTACAAAACAAAAAAAATTGAAAGCTGAAAAAGTTCAAATTATAACCGCACATATACATGCACAACCTTCATTAAATTTAAGAAAACTGTCGGGGAAAGATATTGTAACACCTTTATGTCACAAATGAGTCAGAGTCAGATAGCAGTGACTCTGAATTGGAAACCTCTGTCATTGGAGTCATTGAGAGTATTGATGATGGTGTTGGTTCTGAATATGATAGTGATACAGACACTGACACTGACAAAGGGGGAAAATCCCAGAGAACCAACGTGACCATGTTAATTTAAGAAGTGTAGATTAGCAAGTCGTTTTGTTTTAAATTAAGGTGAAGCTGCATGTTGCGAACACGTTTTTTTTCAAAGCAATACTTCTCATCAAAGATGACAAGGAAACCCCCTCATACCATATATTTTCAAAAAGCAGAGACTCTAAAGTTTAGTATGGTAGCAGTAGTTTACTCAAAGAATGAAGTGGGTGTATATTTGGGGTAAAAAAGCCTCAATTTTGGTATTAATGATAAAAATCAATTAAAGTCAAAAACTAGACTATTTTCTGAAATGTAATATTTCACTTGAAAGGAGAGTATATTTAGAAAAAACAACTATTTTATTTGGCATTATCCATCCTAAAATTGTAGGGGTTCAAAGACTAACACTCTAATAATTGATTAAAATCATGATCAGCAAAATTAAAATGCCTCTTATTCAAAATGCCTCTTATTAAAAATGTAAGAGCTTTATTGCCAAACAAAACCAATTGAAAGTCGTTTTGTTATATAGCATTTAAAAAACATAATGTGAAATTTCAGAAAATTTGACCCATCCGGAGTGGAGTTAAATTGTTTGGAAATTTTCAAATTGGGAGGAAAAAGAAGCCAAGAAATCGGGTGATTTGCATACATTTGCATAAATTAACACTCCTTTATCATGCAACTTTCAACTGCATTACAAGCTACAAGGTAAATCCAACCTTAAAAAGACATTTTCTGTAATTTTTAGCATTTGTTCAATGTTCATCGCTGTGTATCTGCATTTGTTTGTTATTCTATCACTACATAGAACACCCATTGCTGTATTTAGCAACATACCAGTGTGAACATAAATGACCATTGTTATTGTTGATAAATGAATTCTAGTCTGGACTTGATCCGAGATCTCTTTTCAACAAAAACAACTCTGACTGTTCACTGTATGGTTTGTGTTGACGTGCTAAATACTGAACATTTCATGACGCTTCAGGGAGGAGAACAAGATACTGCAGTAGATGCATAAAACAAACGTAGATGCATAAAACGTTATAGTCGATATTGGGTTTTACTGTGATACCAGATTCGACGAAAGCTCCGAGACTCTTAGCCTGGCCTGAAACGGGAATCGACGTTCACTACCTTACCTGTAGTCACTAAGTATTTTAAAGAAAAAGTCTCTGCATGTCAGCTTATTGACCCCTGTGGCCGTGTCAGTATTGCATGTAGGTATTTATGGCTTGAACACAATCAAATTGCCCTATTTGGTCGCGTGAGAACAAATTAAACAACCTCAACCGAGGCTTTTTTCACAGTGCGTCTATTGAACATGAGAATCTACCTTACGAAATGTCAATAGGTATATATCGGATATCACTAATTTTAATTGTTTTCCGACACGTATTGAGAAGAAGAAAAGCTATAAAATTGTAAACTTTTCCGTACAAGCCTGCCACGCTCCTTTCATTCATTTGCCTGTGGTTTTTGAGGGGGCGCACATTCAGAAAGCCGGAATTATTCCGATCCAATTAAACTGTACCTTTGGGTTGGCGACTGGTGACATTATCTGCAGCTGCCACTTTCTTTCAACAATTCATCGTTTTGAAGGAGAGTTTAAAGCCATGAGACATTGCATAGTACGCAATACCCGAAGAACAATTTAGTGATAAGGCTTAGATGGACATAGATCTACAGAGAAGGTACTCGAAACGACCTAATCGAGGAATTAGGGTAGTCCTGATTTTGTGGCAGAACCAGGGGTAAAAAAAACATCAGGTGAGTAGACGACCCTTGTACTCTGATGTCGTGCACTAAAAGTAGCAACTTTGTATTAGTAATGGAAGTATAAAGGGAAGTAATGCCACAATTTCTCAAAGCGCTGGCCGTTGATATGGCTGAAATGTCTCAAGAATTAAATGGGCTCGCGATATATATATATATATATATATATATATATATATATATATATATATATATATATATATATGTTTTTGGTACAACTACATTTTTACCGAAGTTCGACGCCAGTGAACAGACTGCAAACAACAGAATTAGACCATAATGACAATAACGTTTCGGAGTGTTATAAGTCTTATTCACTTAACTGTTTTACATGGCATTTTCATGCAACACTAATACTATACTTGTTAAAAACTACCTGCTGCAGACGCAGAAAACGGGTCAAGAGTTCGAATCAAAAGAAAAAGTGACAATTTTTTTCGTAAATTTACATAAGAACAATAGTCCTAGCTTTTTTGGCATACTAAAAATAATTTGTTCAATTCTGTACCGTATACGGTATACGTCGGCCGTCGCGACATTCAGAGGTGGTACAGTGAGGTTACAGGAGCTGTTTTTGATGGATAATTTGGACATTAATTGTCCAGAAAACAAGTACTTTTGAAATAATCCAGACGTGGGATGACTGCAAACTGTGATGAACAGTTCTGCAGAGTATGTTGCCCGATGCAGCGAGAGCTGGACGCTGACACTTCTCATTGCTTTTGATGTCAACTTTCGTCACAGTCGCCAGGCGTCATCCCATTGTAATTTTGAACTTGTTGGTCTACATCGTTAGGACACCCCCAGCCCAAACTTTGGTGAAGAATATCTGCTATACCGTCACTGTGAGGAAGTGTCAGTTTATTTGTGTATGAACGAATACTATCTGTGTATCAAAATAAGGATTTCGGTCTTTGAAACAAAGCGGACTGTTCCGGTTTTTCTTTAGAATCCATGGTTTAGATAGGTACGTTTAAATGCACCGACTTGGCAATTTTCGAAAATGCTGGTTTAGGGGCCCGTTTTACCATTGCAATCAGTAATAAAATATTATTTTAGCATCGATGGAATGAGCTCCCGTCCAATCAGAATGGCACATGGCAGCAAGATATTATCAAACATGCTATGCCAGTATCGCCATTCTCCTATTGTTCAGACGGTACTGATATGAACCCGTATTTTAACTAGGTAAAATACGATTTTCACTGTAACCGAACTACTTACAGTTTCGCGTACGCGCGACCTTCGCTGGTATGTTCATATACATGGAAGACAGCTGAGCGAATAAGACTTGTGACACTCCGAAACATCATTGTGATTATGGTCAATTTTTTTTTCAGTCAGTTCACGACTGCACTTAGGTACAAGTACAGTTGTACCAAAAACATACAAACAAACGCATTTAAAAATGTGTATGTTTTCCCGACACCTGTCATAATCGTTCACGGCCGGTCCCATACGTTGCAGTGTTTTCATGTCATCTACGCTGCTGGAGACTACGGTCCTGGTTGCGACAGTGCATCATGATAGAACCACCGTACGACTAGTTACCTGTGGACAAGTTTAAATTTCTAGATGTTGAATTATATCGTTTACAGGCTAGCAATAAATGAGCTACAACAATCCAACCGCACTGAAAATACTCGCGACAGACAAGGTGCGCATACTATATTTCCGATTTGTACCTGTCAGTGAGATTCACAGGACACGATCGTGTCCGATGGGGGTTTCGGATTACGTAAGATACTAGGGAAAGTCATACTTTCACTATCAATTGAGTGTCCTATTACCGAAACGTTTCTTAAACTACATCAGAGTCAGAGCTATCACTGGCACTGCCTGTATGCAGTAGCAGGGCAGTAGCTGTATTAATTTGTATTAATTTTTTTTTGTATTTTGTTCAGTTTATACAATTGTGCTCTTGTTCTACTCCCTATGTAGCATGGTGAGCTCTCCAGTATTCCGCCTGCCAACACAGCCTATGTGTTGTTGTTTTATCGAATATTTACTGGAACTCATACATGTTTAGATTTTCGAGAATAAAGTCATAAAATGCAACAAAACAGTTCTAGATTTTGTTTAAATATTACTTACATTAGAACCATCGACGACATCAATGTTGGGAGCCAAAATATTTTCAGGGCCCCCCCCCCCCTATAGGCAGAGCAAAACTTTCAAGTCCCCCCTCGACCATTTTCACTGTACAGGCAAGGGATTTTTTTTCCATTTTTATCTGAACTTAGACTTGGTTCAAGTCTGTGATTTGTCAATGTTTGATTGGAGTGAACGCAATGATTTGTATTTTGCTTTCATGTGAAACGCGCGCATGAGTGGATGAGTAGGGTGAACGCGATGAGTGGAGTGAACGCTATACAGCGGAGTTTCACCCGGAATCCGGCAGAAACTAACTCACTGCTGCGCAGACTCGAACGTGACGCATTCAATCCCTGGGAAAACCTGGCGTGAGCTGCCAAATTCCGGATAGGTTTGTACGAAATAGGAGAGACACAAGAGAAACTATTATAAATGATTTCATTTTTTTTAAAATTCACCGACTTGAACCAAGTCTAATCTGAACTGTGTGCACTTACACAAAGCAAGAAAAAATCTTTAGTAGTTATAAAGGAATGTTTAGTAGTTCTGAAAAAAATAATTTTCTTGTTTGTCATGTTTTTACTGTGCTTATATCATCCCTAACCACTGTAAAGTTTTGTGCGCAGACTCAGTAGAGTTAAAACGAACAACTTAGGAGATTGGACTGGTCTGAGCTGTTTTGGATGCGGAGTTTCTCGATGTCAGATTTTGTCAGTCATTTTAGAATGGGGAAAATAAAAAACAGAAAGGCTGCTTGTCACCGACAGTTATCTTTAGGGTCTATTTGCCTGAAAACCAAGTCATTGTTTGTTCATTTAATTTAAAAACTGGACCCATCGACATCACAGCCTTCTAGTGACTTTCATTGTATGCAGTCCCGTCACAGTGCCGATGCCATTCACTCCGGGACTGAACTGAACACGAACGTTTCTGTAACAGTAAAGTCCAATTTTTCGTGTCAGTTTTTGCTACCAGAATTATTTTCATAGTGTTGTGGACATTCATACCATGCACAAAAACTTCAGTTTTCTGCTTTTCTCAATTGTATAGAAATAAATGTGACACAGAAACCTAATCGAGCTGGGGCAATGAACTTTTGTGAACGTAACTCTCAACTGGCTGACAGGCTTTCATATGCAAAATCAACGTACCGAAATTAACCCATGGTATTGTCATTTTATTGAAGCAATTCAAAGAGTATCAAAATCGAACCAAAATTAGTTCCTTTCATGTATAAATGTTCTTGCTACACTATACAATGCCTGTTACCACACTATTAAGAGGTGCCGATAACATGTCAAATGCATCGAAGTGTGACACCTATGATATTTGATATTGCCATTCAAGCCAGCTCAGTAAAATGCGCGATGGGTCGCCCCTCCTATGTACAATTGGCGGCGCCCAGCACACCAAAGAGGTATCTGTGGAAATGCAGCTATATGTTGGCGGGGTAGCGTGCATCGCTATGCCGGTCAAAGGTCAACCCCGTATCCTTGGCGGGGTTGACCTTTGACCCGCATAGCCACGCACGCTACTCGCCCGCTAGCTCTGCATGGCAGGGCTGTGTGTTACCGGCGTTATACGGCCTCCCACCACAGTCCTGCAGACTGATATAGAAAAACTGCTGGTCCTCCTGCAGAAATACGGCAGGCAGTTTCTCCGCCGAAAACCGATTTTGAATCCAAAACTTGCATTGATCTTCGTTTTCGAGCACACCCACCTCGCCTAGGTACACGATGTGCCCAGCCGCGCTTGTAAACTTACGCAAAGCCTACTTTTCTCTCTCTATACGAAGGAAACCTTCGTATTCGCCGCCATCGTTAATCTCATTCAACCCATGAACACTCAAACGAAATCAGCTGTTTTCGACGGAGAAACTGCCCGCCGTATTTCTGCAGGAAGACCAGCGGTTTTTTGCTCACGTGTTCGCACACGTGAGCATATGTCACAGCGATGTCTGTCTGTCTGTCTGTCTGTGTGTCTGTGTGTCTGTCTGTTGGTCCGATATCTAAAAAAAACCGGCTGATCAGATCAGAATCAAATCTGGTACATAGATTCAGTTAGCAAATGCTAAAAATGTGGCTTGCTTACTTTTTGCTCATTTGCATAATTAATGATTAAAAAAAACCGGCTTTACATTGAGAATGACTGCACAAAATTTGATGAGACTTGCTACAAATGTTGATCACACCATGATATATTATCAGTGGGAACCATTTAGGGGTGACATGAAAGATGGTTGCTAGTTTGCATATTTAATGAACTTTCCTAATTAGGGATGTATATCTGATTTGACTTGATCAAATTGACCAAACTTGATATGTATATTGAAGATACTATGATTAAAGGGGAAGTTCACCAAGGATGATTTTTACATATGTGCTAGCTTTGTGGTCACTTACCCCATAAGCTATTTTCGCCATTTATAACTTGCAAGATTTTTTACAAAAAACGATAGAAATAGTATAGGAAGTTGCCCATGTAATTTGAATCATGGGAAAAAGCGCCAAGCTTGGAGCTTGCATAATGTGATAAGGAGGGGACCATTTTCCCATGGGTATGGCATTGTCCACTCACCCATGCTTAATCCAGGCTGTTCGTATTTACATAATTTTTGTTTATACTGTTTATTCTTGCATAAACAATGGATCACTTATAATAAACTTTCCACTGTCAGATTTTGTGTTGCTGTTTACTACTGTGTTCCTGTGAGTGGACAATGTGGGGGCCATACCCGTCCGAAGATGATCCCTTCCATATCACATAATGCAAGCTCCAAGTTTGGAGATTTTTTCCCATGATTCAAATTACATTGGAAACTTCCTGTACTATTTTATCGTTTTTTGTAAAAAATCCTGTGAGTTATAAATGGTGAAAATAGTTTTTCCTGGGTAAATGACCACAGAGCTACCACATATGTAAAAAACATCCTTGGTGAACTTCCCCTTTAAACATTATTGAATATCATTAAGCATTTTAACTTCAGCCAATTCCTAATCTTCATATTTTAGGGATATATATCTGAATTGACTGGACCAACGTTGATGAAACTTGCTACATATATTGAAGCTACTATGATACAATATTATTGAAAGTCATTAAGCGTTTTTACTTCAACCAATTCTTAATTAGCATATTTAATGAACTTTCCTAATTAGGGATATATATCTGAATTGACTTGATCAAAATTGATGAAACTTGCTATGTACAATAAAGACACTATGATGTAACATTATTGTAAGTCAAAAGACATTTCTACATCAGTCAACTCCTAATTTACATATTAAATAAATTTTCTTAATTTGGGATATATATCTGAATTGACTTGATCAAAATTGATGAAACTTGCTATCTGCATATCTGCTATCTGCATAAAAGACAATATAATACAATATTATTAAAAGTTATTTAGCATTTCTCTTTAGCCAAAACCTAATTTGCACATTTAATGAACTTTCCTAATCTGTGATATAAACCTGAATTACCTTGACCAACGTTGATGAAACTTGTCATTTACTTTTAAGATACTATGATACAACATTATTGAAAATCATTAAGCATATTAACTTCAGCCAATTCCTCATTTGCATATTTAATGAACTTTCTTAATTAGGGATATATATTTGAATTGACTAGACGAAAGTTGACGCAACTTGCTATATACATTAATGATACTATGATACATCATTATTGAAAGTCATAAAGTATTTTTTTCAGCCGATTCTTAATTTGCGTTTTCAATGATCTTTTTTAATTACGGATATATACTTGGATTTACTTGATCAAAGTTGGCAAAACATGCTATGTACATTGATGATTATACCAGGTTAAAACAATATTGAAAGTCATTTCACATTTTCATGTCAGCTTATTTATAATTTGCATATCTAATGAGCTTTTACAGTTTGGTATATATGGCTTTAAGGACTTGGCAAAAGGTAATTACACTTGCTATATAAAGTGGTGATACAATGACAGCAGTCAAAGAAATTTAATATTTTATTTCAGCTAATTACATATTTGTATAATTCATGGCCTTTTAGAATTAATGTGGTGAATATTGTTCATTATGTTGATCATAAGACTTTCAATGAAGTTGCAAACATGTGGCAAAGGTTCACACTGCATAAAAATCCTATAATACTTACTGTATTAACATGGATTATTGCCTGTATTTTAGCTGAAGAGTGCATATACAGATGAATACAGTCAAAAATCCATTTTTTGTATTCAGCAAGCCTGTATTCATGTGGATTCATGTGAATTCACGTGTATTATACTATAATACAGGCAACTCATTGATGTGAATTTATCTGAATTATTGGGTTTCATGCAGTGTCAAATTCAAACAGAACTGCAATATATATTGAAACACGTGAGCATTTTCAGTTCATATCTGGTTTCTATATCAGTCTGCAGGGCTATGGTTGGAGGCCGTATAACTGCTTTCTCAAAATCTATAGTTAGTAGAAGACCAGGTAGATTCTTTTCAATGTTTTATGGCATAATACTTTCAATCAGTCTTATCACTGCCCTTGTATACCTGTATTGTTAGCGCACGTATTCACACAAGTGGGCTAATGCGCAGTGGTGTCTGTCTGTCCGTCTGTCTGTCTCTCCGTCTGTCTGTGCGCCCGATATCTCAAAAACGGCTCATCAGACCAGAATCAAATTTGGTACATAGATAAAGTTTGCAAATGGCAAGAACTTATAAGTTTTTGGTGGGTATGGCTTGCTTACTTTCTGCTCATTTGCATAATTTATGATTTTAGAAAAAAACGGCTATACATTGAGAACGACTGCATACAATTTGATGACATTTGCTACAAATGTTGATCAAACCAAGATATATGAGTAGTGGGAACCATTAAGGGCTGACATGAAAAATAGTTGCTTATTTGCATATTTAATGAATTTTCCTAATTAGGGATGTACATCTGATTTGACTTGATCAAAATCGACCAAACTTGGTATGTATATTGAAGACGCTATGATTTAACAATATTACCTTCAGCCAATTCCTAATTTGCATATTTAATGAACTCTCCTAATTAGGGATATATATCTGAATTAACTTGATTACAGTTGTTAAAACTTGCTATGTAAATCAAAGGTACTATGATATAACATTATTGAAAACGAAAAGACACTTTTACTTCGGCCAATTCCTAATTTTCATATTAAATGAATTTTCCTAATTAGGGATATATATCTGAATTGACTTGATCAAAATTGATGAAACTTGCTATGTACATTGAAGACACTATAATACAATATTTTTGAAAGTCATTAAGCATTTTCTCTTCAGCCGATTCTTAATGTGCATATTTAATGAATTTTGCTCATCAGTGATATATATACCTGAATTAACTTGACCAAAGTTGATAAAATATGCTATGTATATTGAAGATACTATGATACAACATTATTGAAAGTCATTAAGCATTTTAACTTTAGCAAATTCCTAATTTGCATATTTAATAAGATTTACTAATTAGCGATATATATATGACTTGCCAAGACCAAAGTTGACAAAACTTGCCACATATATTAGTAGTTATGGAATCTTCCTTTCTGGGATTGATACAAAATGCTCCGAAATGGCTACAAAAAAACCCCTCCATCCTTCCTCAAAAAAACACCTACCGAGGAGCAACACTGCTCTCACGTACGTCATTGCCATAGCAACGGTTGGTGACTCTGTCAAACAGACAGTCATGCGCATAATAGACGTTTATGGACTGACTGACGTTTACAACTAAATCAGACACAGATGGCAGCTGACCTGTATATGAACTCACGTACACACAGCTCACGTCCGCAGTGACATTGCATCATCATGTGTGGTATTTCATCATCCTGTGATATTTTATCATCCATGAGCTAACGTGCAAGCAGTAAAAACAGTCTCTTTTTCCACAGCAATGTATTCCAGCTTCTCGTTTTAAACCTTATTTGAAGCCCTATTGGAAGGATATCAAACAATTTCACAAACGGGCTTGGGAGCTTAGAAATAAGTGGATTCAAGCAGGGAGACCTCGTGGCCTACAACATGAACCCTTTCGCAAGTACAAAGATTCTAAACGTGAATTTAGGAGAGAATTAAGAAAACGACAACGCCAAGCTGAAAGGGAAAAGTATGACTTTATTGAAAACTGTTTAGAACTTGATCAGTCTCTCTTTTGGCGCAGCATCAACCTTCGCAGAAAAAATAAATCTGACGCTTTCCCAGTTCTAAAAGTTAATGGCGTGAAAATCTCTGATCCCGACTGTGTTGTAAATGCATTCGCACACCACTTCAAGCAACTTTACGAACCGTCTGAAGATGAAGTATTCTCAGCTCGTTTCAAATACCAGATCGATAACGAAATTCGTAGACAGCCAACGTAATACTGACACCATTCTTTGTAAACCCTTGTCATCTGATGAAATCACGCGTGCTATAGGGAAACTAAAACGTGGTAAGGCAGATGGCCCGGATAATTGGAACAAGGAAAGCAGTTTTGAATGAGAAGGGAACATATTCAACGGTGATGATTGAATTGAACAGGTGTAACAAAGAATTTACGAGTGAAGGCCCTCCGAAGATAATATGCTCATACGTTAAATTTTCAAGGGTGGTGACAAAAATCGTTTCGATGCTTCAAATTATAGAGGCATTTCTTTGCTTTCTTCACTGCAGAAACTTTTTGAACTTTGCATTTCACAGCGTTTACAGCCCTGGCTTGCAGAAAAACAAATTCCGCATCCTTTACACGCCGGATATCAACCGGGTCAAAGCAATATAACGACAGCTTTCTGCATACTAGAAACAATTTACTACATACCATGTAGAAAGACGCAGCAAAATTTTTCTGTGTAGCTTAGATGTTCATAAAGCATTCGATTCAGTATGGTGGAACGGACTCTTTCATAAAGTGTATTCTGGTGGCCTTAACTCAAAAGTTTGGAGGATTCTGCGAACCATGTTCTATGGCCAAGAATGTCAAATTGCCTTGAGAATGTATGTTTCACACAAATACCCTATTTTCCAAGGTGTGCGTCAGGGAAGTGTTCTCTCCACTTATTTATTCCTACTTTATGTAAATGACCTTTTCAAAGAACTGGAAAAACATGTGGGTTGTTTCATTGGCTCCTCGTTTGTAGGCTCGCCCTCCTTAGCGGATGATATTTCAATTTTAGCGCCAACTCGCGCTACTTGCCAGAAATTACTTGATATAGTTTGTGCTTATTGTTCAAATTGGAGACTGCAACTTTCCGCATCAAAGAGTAAACTTTTAGTTTTCGGGGAAACAAAGCGAGAACGCCACCACCAACGTAATCTTTTGTTACATAATTCTCCTGTAACAGAAGTTGACTCTATCACCATTGTTGGCATGCAAATTACCAATACACTGTCTTCGATAGATCGCACATTATCTGCCTGCAAAAAAGCCAGGAGATTGATAAATTCACTTCGCAGTGTGGGTATCGGACCGCATGGTCTAAATCCAATTCTTAGCTGTGAAGTCTGGGAACGTGTGTGCCTTCCAGCTGCTTTCCATGGATGTGAGCTTTGGTCTCTCACAAAAACTGAGCTAGTTATGCTTGAGAAAAGTCAGCGTTATGCTGCTAAAATCATACAGGGTTTCCCCATCAGAACTGCCACTGACTTCGCTTTAAGTGCTTTAGGTCTAATTTCAATTGAAGCCTATATTGACAAATGTAAACTGTTATTTTTTGGAAATCTTTGCAACTGTAATATTTTTTCAAAAAGAAAATGTATTTTTTTACATCGTCTTTTTGAATTCAAAGTGTCCTCTACAGAGAAATCTTTAGGATTTATTGCTGATACTGTTAAGATCATTTCAAAATACGATCTGACATGCTTTCTTGATGAATTTTGCGCTACTGGCTATTTCCCGCCAAAACCTATTTGGAAAACAATTGTGAATGATGCCATCCATGAGAATGAAAGTAATTGCTGGAGACAAAGATTGGAAAGTAGAGATGATATGCTGGTTTACTCTCGATTGCACACAAAGTTAGCTCCATTTCACTTGTACACATTTTTACGCAATTTTCCTGAACGCCGTGAAGTTGTTTACAGTATTATGAAACTTCTCACTTTTCCTAGAAATGA
>LD346027.1:116702-127938 GCA_001465055.1 Ptychodera flava | reverse complement strand
AGTTACAGAATAGACTGGGGGAACTACACGGGGATTAGGCTGGATTTACTGTGGGGGGGCTATCAAGTAGCGTACTTACTTAGTTACAGAATTAGGCAGGGGGATTTACGCAGAGCCTGTACAAAGTTGAGTACTTACTGAGTTACAGAGTTAGGCTGGGGGAACTACACGGGGGCCTGTATCAAGTTGCGCAGTTACTTAGTTACAGAGTAAGGCTCTGGGAACTACGCGATGGACTGTATCAAGTTGTGTACTTACTTAGTTACAAAGTAAGGCTGGGGGAACTACGCGGGGACCTGTATAAAGTTGCGTACTTACTTAGCTACTGAGTTAGGTAGACAGAACTTCGCAGGAGCTTGTATAAAGTTGCGTACTTTTCTAGTTACAGAGCTAGGCTGGGGCAACTATGCAGGGGCATGTACAAAGTTGCGTATTTTTTGGTTACATAGTTAGGCTATCGGAAGTTCGCGGGGGCCTGTATCAAGTTGAGTACTTACTTAGTTACAGAGTTAGGCTGGGGGAACTATGCAGGGGTCCTTACAAAGTTGCGTACTTACTTAGTTACAGAGTTAAGCTATGAGAACTATGCAGGGGCCTATATCAAGTTGCATACTAACTTAGTTACAGAGTTAGGCTGGGGGAACTACGCGGGGCCTGTATCAAGTTGCTTACTTACTTAGTTACAGAGTTAGGTTAGGGGAACTGCGCGGGGGCCATATCAATTTGCATACTTTCATAGTTACAGATTTAGGATGGGGGATCGACGCGGGGGCTTTATCAAGTTGTGTACTTACTTAGTTACAGATTTAGACTGGGGGAACTACGGAGGGGCATGTATCAAGTTGCATACTTACTTATTTACAGGGTTAGGCTTGGGAACTATGCGGGGCTTTTATCAAGTTGTGTAATTACTTAGTTACAGAGTTAGGTTATAAACAGCTGGTGGAACTATGCAGGGGCATGTATCAAGTTTCTTACTAACTTATTTATAGAGTTAGGCTCGGAGAACTACGGGAATGCATGTATCAAGTTGTGTACTTACTTAGTTACAGAGTTAGGCTGGACTTACTATGCGGGGGGGGGCTGTATAATGTTGCGTACTTGCTTATTTACAGAATTAGGCAGGAGCCTCTACAAAGTTGCGTACTTACTTAGTTACAGAGTTTAGCTAGGGGAACTACACGGGGGCCTGTATCAAGTTACGTACTTACTTAGTTACAGAATTAGGCCGGATTAACTGCCCCGGGGGCTGTATCAAGTTTCGTACTTACTTAGTTACACAATTAGGCTGGGGGAACTACGCAGGGGGCTGTGTGAACTTGCTTACTTACTAAGTTAGAGAGTAAGGATTGGGGAACTCTGCGGGGGCTTGTATCAAGTTGCGTACTCACTAAGTTACAGAATTAAGTTGGATGCAGCTGGGGGAACTATGCAGCGACATATATCAAGTTGCGTACTTATTAAGTTACAGAGTTAGGCTTTGGGAAAAATGCGGGGCCTGTAACAAGTTGCATACTTATTTAGTTACAGAATTAGGCTGGGAGAACTACGCGGATGCGTGTATCAAGTTGCGTACTTACTTAGTTACAGAGTTAGGTTAGGGGAACTGCGCGGGGGCACGTATCAAGTTGCATACTTACTTAGTTACAGAATTAGGCAGGGGGAACTATGTGGGGGCATGTATCAAGTTGCGTACTTACTTAGTTACAGAGTTAGGCAGGGGGAACTACACAGGGGACATGTATCAAGTTGCATACTAACTTAGTTACAGAGCTAGGCTGGGGGAACTACGTTACACTTAGACTTTGGGAAAAACGCGGGGCCTGTAACAAGTTGCATACTTATTTAGTTACAGAGTTAGGCTTGGAGAACTACGCAGATATGTGTATCAAGTTGCGTACTTACTTAGTTACAGAGTTAGGCTGATGGAAATTCGCGGGGGCATGTATCAAGTTGCATACTTACTTAGTTACAGAATTATGCAGGGGGAACTATGCGGGGACATGTATCAAGTTGCATACTAACTTAGTTACAGAGTTATGCAGGGAGAGCTACACGGGTGCATGTATCAAGTTGCGTACTTACTAAGTTACAGAATTAGGCCGGATTAACTGCCCAGGGGCCTGTATCAAGTTTTGTACTTACTTAGTTACAGACTTAGGCTGGGGGAACTATGCGGGGGCTTGTATCAAGTTGCGTACTTACTTAGTTACAGAGTTAGGCTATGGGAACCATGCGGGTGCCTGTAACAAGTTGCGTATCTACTTAGTTACAGAGTTAGGCTAGAGGGAACTATGCGCGGGGCCTGTATGAAGTGGCCCATTTACTTACTTACAGAGTTAGCCTATTGGAACTACGCTGGGGCCTGTATCAAGTTGAATACTTTCCTAGTTACAGAGTTAGGCTATGGGAACTACGCAGGAGCCTGTATCAAGTTGAGTACTTACTTAGTTACAGAGTTAGGCTGGGTGAACTATGCAGGGGCCTGTACAAGTTGCATACTTACTTAGTTACAGAGTTAGGCTGGGGGAACTACTTGGGGGCATATATCAAGTTGCATACTTATTTAATTACAGAATTTGGCTGGGGCAACTACGCAGGGGCTGTGTGAAGTTACGTACTTACTTAGTTACAGAGTTAGGCTTGAGGGTATACGCGGAAGCCTGTATTAAGTTGCGTTCTTACTTTGTCACAGAGTTAGGCTTGGAGAACTAGCGGGTGCCTGTATCAAGTTGCGTACTTACGTAGTTACAGAGTTAGGCTGGGTGAAGTACTCAGTAGCCTGTATCAAGTTGCATACTTACTAAGTTACAGGTTTAGGCTGGATGAACTACGCGGGGGCCTGTATCAAGTTGCGTACTTACTTGGTTACAGAGTTAGGCTTGGTGAACTAGGGGTGGGGGCATGTTTCAAGTTGCGTACTTACTGAGCTACAGAGTTAGGTTTGGGGAACTACACGGGGCATATATCAAGTTGCGTACTTACTAAGTTACAGAGTTAGGTTTTATGTAGTTCGTTGGGGCCTGTACGAAGTTGTGTACTTAGATAGTTACAGAATTGGCCTGGAGGAACTACACGGGGGCTTGTATCAAGTTGCGTACTCGCTTAGTTACAGAGTTAGGCTGGGGGAAACTACGCGTGGGCCTGTATCAAGTTGCATACTTACTTAGTAACAGAGTTATGCTGGGAGAGCTACACGGGTGCATGTATCAAGTTACGTACTTACTAAGTTACAGAATTAGGCCGGATTAACTGCCCGGGGGCCTGTATCATGTTTTGTATGTACTTAGTTACAGAATCAGGCTGGGGGAACTACGCAGGGAGTTGTGTAAACTTGCGTACTTACTAAGTTAGAGAGTAAGGATGGGGGAACTCTGCGGGGGCTTGTATCAAGTTGCTTACTGACATATTTATAGAGTTAGGCTCGGAAAACTACGGGAATGCATGTGTCAAGTTTTGTACTTACTTAGTTACAGAGTTAGGCTGGATTTACTATGCGGGAGGGGGGCTGTATAATGTTGCGTACTTGCTTATTTACAGAATTAGGCAGGAGCCTGTACAAAGTTGCGTACTTACTTAGTTACAGAGTTGAGCTAGGGGAACTACACGGGGGCCTGTATCAATATGACATCAAATCGATTCCAGCAATCATTATCATTCAAGGCAAATAAATTACCAGGTCCAATAAACAGTAAAAACAAACACACAAAGAAACATAAGATCACTGACAAAATCGGTAGTACAATCTTGAACTACTATATAAGTGGTGGTACCAGGTGTCCGGAATGGGTAAGCGTACCCTGCTAGCATGCTACACCCGTCAAGATTGAACTAGTGTGACAAAGTTATTGTACGGTATTTCAGCTATCTGCTAAATTACTGTTCTGAGTCAAAGTCGGGAATACTGTCTTTCATCATCTGAGTGACAGATTTGCCATATTTAGATATAAGATCTCCATATCAAGTTACGTACTTACTTAGTTACAGAATTAGGCCGGATTAACTGCCCGGGGGCCTGTATCAAGTTTCGTACTTACTTAGTTGCAGAATTAGGCTGGGTGAACTACGCAGGGGGCTGTGTGAACTTGCTTACTTACTAAGTTAGAGAGTAAGGATGGGGGAACTCTGCGGGGGCTTGTATCAAGTTGCGTTCTCACTAAGTTACAGAATTAAGTTGGATGCAGCTGGGGGAACTATGCAGCGACATATATCAAGTTGCGTACTTACTAAGTTACAGAGTTAGACTTTGGGAAAAACACGAGGGCCTGTAACAAGTTGCATACTTATTTAGTTACAGAGTTAGGCTGGGAGAACTACGCGGATGCGTGTATCAAGTTGCGTACTTACTTAGTTACAGAGTTAGGCTGATGGAACTTCTCGGGGGCATGTATCAAGTTGCATACTTACTTAGTTACAGAATTAGGCAGGGGG
The DNA here is from genome assembly GCA_001465055.1 of Ptychodera flava. Lineage (NCBI taxonomy): Eukaryota > Metazoa > Hemichordata > Enteropneusta > Ptychoderidae > Ptychodera > Ptychodera flava. The sequence goes on along the minus strand of LD346027.1, from coordinate 123,507 downwards.
AACTATGCGGGGGCATGTATCAAGTTGCGTACTTACTTAGTTACAGAGTTAGGCAGGGGGAACTACACAGGGGACATGTATCAAGTTGCATACTAACTTAGTTACAGAGCTAGGCTGGGGGAACTACGCAGGGGCATGTATCAAGTTGCATACTTACTTAGTTACAGAGTTATGCTGGGAGAGCTACACGGGTGCATGTATCAAGTTGCGTACTTACTAAGTTACAAAATTAGGCCGGATTAACTGCCCGGGGGCCTGTATCAAGTTTTGTACTTACTTAGTTACAGAATCAGGCTGAGGGAACTACGCAGGGGGATGTGTGAACTTGCTTACTTACTAAGTTAGAGAGTAAGGATGGTGGAACTCTGCGGGGGCTTGTATCAAGTTGCATACTCACTTAGTTACAGAATTAAGTTGGAGAGAGCTGGGGGAACTATGCAGGGGCATATATTAAGTTGCGTACTTACTAAGTGACAGAGTTAGACTTTGGGAAAAACACGGCTGCCTGTAACAAGTTGCATACATATTTAGTTACAGAGTTAGGCTGGGAGAACTACGCGGATGCGTGTATCAAGTTGCGTATTTACTTAGTTACAGAGTTAGGCCAAATTAACTATGCGGGGGCCTGTATGAAGTTGCGTACTTACTTAGTTACAGAGTTAGGCTGATGGAACTTTGCGGAGGCATGTATCAAGTTGCATACTCACTTAGTTACAGAATTAGGCAGGGGGAACTATGCGGGGGCATGTATCAAGTTGCGTACTTACTTAGTTACAGACTTAGGCTGGGGGAACTATGCGGGGGCTTGTATCAAGTTGCGTACTTACTTAGTTATAGAGTTAGGCTATGGGAACCGTGCGGGTGCCTGTAACAAGTTGCGTATCTACTTAGTTACAGAGTTAGGCTAGAGGGAACTACGCGCGAGGCCTGTATGAAGTGGCCTATTTACTTAGTTACAGAGTTAGCCTATTGGAACTACGCTGGGGCCTGTATCTAGTTGAATACTTTCTTAGTTACAGAGTTAGGCTATGGGAACTACGCAGGAGCCTGTATCAAGTTGAGTACTTACTTAGTTACAGAGTTAGGCTGGGTGAACTATGCAGGGGCCTGTACAAAGTTGCGTACTTACTTAGTTACAGAGTTAGGCTGGGGGAACTACGTGGGGGCATATATCAAGTTGCATACTTATTTAATTACAGAATTAGGCTGGGGCAACTACGCAGGGGCTGTGTGAAGTTACGTATTTACTTAGTTACAGAGTTAGGCTTGGGGGTATACGCGGAAGCCTGTATTAAGTTGCGTTCTTACTTTGTCACAGAGTTAGGCTTGGAGAACTAGCGGGTGACTGTATCAAGTTGCGTACTTACATAGTTACGGAGTTAGGCTGGGTGAAGTACTCAGTAGCCTGTATCAAGTTGCATACTTACTAAGTTACAGGTTTAGGCTGGATGAACTACGCAGGGGCCTGTATCAAGTTGCTTACTTACTTGGTTACAGAGTTAGGCTTGGTGAACTAGCGGTGGGGGCATGTTTCAAGTTGCGTACTTACTGAGCTACAGAGTTAGGTTTGGGGAACTACACCGGGCATATATCAAGTTGCGTACTTACTAAGTTACAGAGTTAGGTTTTATGAAGTTCGTTAGGGCCTGTACGAAGTTGTGTACTTAGATACTTACAGAATTGGCCTTGAGGAACTACGTGGGGGTTTGTATTAAGTTGCGTACTCGCTTAGTTACAGAGTTAGGCTGGGGGAAACTACGCGTGGGCCTGTATCAAGTTGCATACTTACTTAGTTACAGAGTTATGCTGGGAGAGCTACACAGGTACATGTATCAAGTTACTTACATACTAAGGTACAGAATTGGGCCGGATTAACTGCCCGGGGGCCTGTATCATGTTTTGTACTTACTTAGTTACAGAATCAGGCTGGGGGAACTACGCAGGGGGCTGTGTGAACTTGCGTACTTACTAAGTTAGACAGAAAGGAATGGGGAACTCTGCAGGGGCTTGAATCAAGTTGCATACTCACTTAGTTACAGAATTAAGTTGGAGACAGCTGGGGGAACTATGCAGGGGCATATATCAAGTTGCGGACTTACTAAGTGACAGAGTTAGACTTTGGGAAAAACACGGGGGCTTGTAACAAGTTGCATACTTATTTAGTTACAGATTTAGGCTGGGAGAACTACGCAGATGCGTGTATCAAGTTGCGTACTTACTTAGTTACAGACTTAGGCTGAATTAACTACGCGGGGGCCTGTATCAAGTTGCGTACTTACTTAGTTACAAAGTTAGGCTGATGGAACTTCGCGGGGGCATGTATCAAGTTGCATACTTACTTAGTTACAGAGTTAGGCTTGGGGAACTACGCGGGGGCATGTATCAAGTTGCATACTTACTTAGTTACAGACTTAGGCTGGGTGAACTATGCGGGGGCATGTATCAAGTTGCGTACTTACTTAGTTACAGAGTTAGGCTAGGGGAAACTACACGGGGGGCCTTTATGAAGTGGCCTATTTACTTAGTTACAGAGTTAGCCTATTGGAACTACGCCGGGGCCTGTATCAAGTTGAATACTTTCTTAGTTACAGAGTTAAGCTGGGTGAACTATGCAGGGGCCTGTACAAAGTTGCGTACTTACTTAGTTACGGAGTTAGGCTGGGGGAACTTCGCGGGGGCATGTATCAAGTTGCATACTTATTTAGTTACAGAATTAGGCTGGGGCAACTAGGCAGGGGCTGTATGAAGTTGCGTACTTACTTAGTTACAGAGTTAGGCTTGGGGAACTACGCGGGAGCCTGTATCAAGTTGCGTTCTTACTTCGTCACAGAGTTAGGCTTAGAGAACTAGGGGGTGCCTGTATCAAGTTGCGTACTTGCGTAGTTACAGAGTTAGGCTGGGTGAAGTACTCAGTAGCCTGTATCAAGTTGCATACTTACTAAGTTACAGGTTTAGGCTGGATGAACTACGCGGGGGCCTGTATCAAGTTGCGTACTTACTTCGTTACAGAGTAAGGCTTGGTGAACTAGGGGTGGGGGGCATGTTTCAAGTTGCGTACTTACTTAGTTGCAGAGTTAGGCTATGGGAACGACGCGGTGGCCTGTATCAAGTTGTGTTCTTACTTACTTACAAAATTAGGCTGGGGGAATTACGCAGGGGCTTGTATCAAGTTGTGTACTTACTGAGTGAAAGAGTTTTGCTGGGGGAGTACGCGAGGGCTTGTATGGTGATCGTATCATCGACCGTAAAGCCGTTCGACAAGGTTGGGGGCATAGTCATTGTCATTGTCAACACAAAAGATTACGAACACGAATGGGAAAGGCAATTATGCAACACTCAGTATCATACACAACTAGACGGTGACGACACAGAACAAACAGGTAACAAAAGTACACACACTATTCAAGTAAATGTACGGGAACAAACACATAGACCACGATATTTATAAGTATCTTGATCCAAAAACATAAATGTCCATACTCCGCAGTGGTACTCATTGCCTACAATTCACAAACCGCCGCCTGAAAACTCAAAATTTGCAGGCAGACCAATACTCAGTTGCTGCTCCACTGAGTCCCACTTACAGAACTACAGAATTCCTGGATTACTTCATAAAACCACAAGTTCAGCAACAACCAAGATATATAAAAGATGCAACAAATTTCATACAAGAAATAGAAAAGGCAAATGTCCCTCAACAGGCATTTCTCTTAACACTCGACGTGGTGTCAATGTACACAAAGACAATTCACAACGAAGCAATTCGGCTAGTCAGTGAAACACTAAACTCACAAACCTCGCATCAAACAAAATACAGCATCAAAAAGCGATCCACGGAAGAATTAATAGAAATGCTATCAGTAATTCTTAAACACAACAGTTTTGAATTTAACAAGCAATATTTCTTCAAAACCCGAGACTGCAGCATGGGATGAAACGCCTCACCGGAAATAGCCAACATTACTTTTCATAATTGTAAATAACCACAACAACATTAATTTCTGGAAAAGATCCAGAGATGATATTATGCAATCTTTCTCGGAACAAAAACCGAACTCACAAACTTCATCAAAAAAGTCAACACAATGCACCCAACATTTAAGTTTGCATTCGAAAGGTCGACACAAGAAATTACATTTCTTGATGTAGTTGTTTTCAAAGATGCAAGATTCTACAAAGAAAATATGCTCGACATCAAAACACATACTAAACCAACAGACACATTCCAATTTCTACATAGAGAATCGTGTCACCCGACAGCAACTTTTAATGGCTTTATCAAAGGCGAAACCCTTAGATACGCTCGCACTTGTAACAACAATTACGACTTTACTAGAAAAGTCGCTTTCTTTACAAACTACTCGACAGAGAATACAAAAACAACGAAATCACGAAATTAACAGCAAAAGTAAACCATATTATCTGAAATACACTAACAAACCGCACAGGCACACGTAAAGAAACAACAAACAAACTCATCTTCAGCACAACATACAGTCCACACATCAAAACAAAAGATCTTAGGGGAAGTCATTTGAAATATTGGGCTGAACTGGAGAAGGATTCAACACTAAGGAATGTATTCCCAGAATCACCAATCATTGCTTACAAGATAAACAAAAATCTAAAAGACTAGTCATAACAATATTTACAGAAGTAAAAAAACATAGAACAAACAAACCGGAACACCAAATGCACTCATAACAAGACCCAAATATTGATATACTTGCCTTGCTACTCGAAGAGCAAGAACACGAAAATGCATTAAAATAAATTGTAACAAATACAAACTGAGGAAAGAATCCACACTGCGACTAGACCACACTCGGGTTTCAAAACGCAAGCGTCAAAGGGCCACTCTATCAAATAAGCTTTCTCCACACAAACAAAACATTATCGTACACACTAATGTAAACTTCCCTACATATATCCGAAGCGAAACAAACATAATATTTACACAAACAATCGGATAAGAATGTAGGAACACATATCGAAAACGAATCAAACACAAACTCGGCACATAAACATTTTGGATAGTAAGGGGGGAGCCTCTTTCACATTTTTTTTACATTAAGATCGGAAGGGGCTGTGAAAACATTGTCGGGCAAAGGCTAGTTTTAATTGCGTCGAAAGTGAACCGAAAGAACGTAGAAAACGCGAAAGAATGGTCGTATTAAAGCAAGTATGTGGTCTTGCGTATATGTGCGATTCCAATGAAATAGTTAACACCGTGACCACATAGTTCCCCTAGCCTAACTCTCTAACCATGTAACTACCCAACTTGGTACAGGCCCCTGCATACTTCTCTCAGCCTAACTCTGTAACTATGTAACTACGGAACTTGGTACGGGCCCCCGCCCCGCATAGTTCCCCCAGGCTAAGTCTGTAACTAAGTAAGTACGCAACTTGATACAGGCCCCCGCGTAGTTCACCCAACCTAACTCTGTAACTAAGTAAGTACGCAACTTGATACAGGCCCCACGTAGTTCCCCCACCCTAACTCTGTAACTATTTAAGTATGCAACTTGGTAAGGCCCCGGCATAGTTCCCCTGGCCTAATTCTGTAATTGTGTAAGTACGCAACTTGGTACAGGCCCCCGCATACTTCCCAAGCCTAACTCTGTAACTATGTTAGTACGTAAATGTGTTAACTGTGAAAACAATGTCGGGCAAAGGCTAGTTTTAATGGCGGCAGAAAGTGAACCGAAAGAACGTAGAAAACGCGAAAGAATGGTCGTATTAAAGCAAGTATGTGGTCTTGAGTATATGTGCGATTCTAATGAAATAGTTAACACTGGAAAATGGAAAATCGAAGAAACGCTGGTAATGGAGTGCGCGTGCATTCACGGGAGAGTTAGCGTTAAATCAGAAATGAATGAAGAGGAAGTTGTAACACTTTATAACGCAGTAGCTGAAAGTGACATTGCACGTAACGAGGGTGTAATAATATCGCAGAAATCCACACCTTCTGTTATGGGTAAATGAAGAGAAGTTAGTAAGAGAGCACGAATTCAGTTTGCTCTGCATATTCGCCCGCCAATTAGAAGTAGCCATCGATGGTCAAAGGAAGGACACCTGATAAAAATTAGCCGGCATATTGCTAACACGAACACACACACACACACACACACACACACACACACACACACAAATATAATACATATTAACCCTTACAAACCCTACCTATGGCATGTACCTTGACGTGTAGGGTGGTAGGGAAACTGGTTCATAGACAACAAGAATTACTTATAGATGAGTAAACATAAAACTAGAATTATCAATCAGACCAAACCATGCCAATAAAACGAAAATGAAATTTATGACAAAATGAATGAAGTGAGTGTGGTTCGTGCACGCAGATTTTCGATGAAAAAGTTAACATAAAATCGGGGTTTTACATCTAACATATATTTGAAGAAATGCGATTTGTCATGTCATTGTAACATCATACCTTCGTATGTGTTTTGAAGTCAAGAAATTGTGATTTTAAGGTTTTCCAATGACAAAAGTGGCCACATTGTTCCCCTAGCCTAACTCTGTAACAAAGTAAGTACACAACTTGGTAGAGGGACCGGCATAGTTCCCCTAGCCTAAGCCTCTGTAACTATGTAACTACGGAACTTGGTACCTCCCCCCGCATAGTTCGCCCCAGCCTAAGTCTGTATAATGTTAGTACGCAACTTGATACAGGCCCCTGCATACTTCTCTCAGCCTAACTCTGTAACTATGTAACTACGGAACTTGGAACGGGCCCCGGCATAGTTCCCCCAGCCTCACTCTGTAACTTTGTAAGTATGCAACTTGA
>LD346027.1:87990-99365 GCA_001465055.1 Ptychodera flava | reverse complement strand
AGAAAAGAAAGACGGAGACAGCAGAGACAGAAACAGAGAGACAGACAGAAACAGACACAGAAAGACAGAGACAGAGAGATGAGAGAGAGAAAGAAAAGAGTGAGACAGAGAGAGACAGTGACAGAGCAGAGAAAGCAGAGACAGAAACAGAGAGACAGAGAGACGGAGAGATAGAGAAAGGGAGACAGAGAGACAGAGAGAAACAGACACAGAGAGACAGAGACAGGGAGAGGGTGAGACAGAGACAGGGACAGAAGAGGGAAACAGTTAGAGACAGAAAGTCAGAGACAGACAGAGACAGACAGAACCACAAACACAGACAGAGACACAGAGAGACAGACAGAGACAGAGACAGACAGAGACAGAGACATACAGAGTGCAGACAGAGAGACAGAGACATACAGAGACAGAGACATACAGAGTGCAGACAGACAGACAAATTGAATGAGACAGAGAGAGGGTGACAACCAGACAGACAGACAGAGAAGGAAGCAAAGAGAGCAAGAGAGAGTAAGAAATTGAAATAGAAAGTTTGAGATAAACAGGCAGACAGACAGACCGACAGCAGATAGATCCGATTAAGTAAACGGATACATGGACAAAAATAACACAGCTATTTATTGAGTAGTTGTTTTTCTTTGATGTAAACTGATTTAGGCAGTAGTGTGCACCATTGAAATATGATTTTTGATGACTTATAATGAAGAGCACATAGGAAATATGAAATATGTATTTTGATGACTAATAATGAAGAGCAGATAGGAAATATTAACTACAACTTTTGTGGACAAATGGAATTATATAGATATCTTACGAGCTAGAGAGGAGAGAGAGAGGGACAGACACAGACACAGACAGACAGACAGACACACATACACAGACACACAGAGAAACAGAGAGACAGAGGGACAGAGGGACAGACAGAAACAGATAGACAGAGTCAGAGACGGTGACAGAGACAGACAGAGACAAAACAGAGAGATAGAGAAAGAGAAAGAAAGAGCGAAGGAGTTATTTTCATTCAAAAGTTTTAATTCAATAAAGTGTCATCATCAGTCTCACCACAGCTTCACGGCTTCACTGTGTCATCAACCCTATATTGAACAAATATATTTCATTTGATTTTTACACGTGATGTATCATTTCGCTACCGACAGTTGAATTTTAGTGTGAACTTTTCCTTTATTGTAAGGCAAGTTACAGTGAACAGTACATGGTGCGGTAGTAAACACTTGTCACATGATGCGTGAAAATAGACAACACTTTAATACTTACATCCTTGAGAAAGACAGAAATAGAAAGACAGAGATACAGACAGAGGACAGAGAGACACAAAGACAATGACAGAGAGACATAGGGACAGAGACAAACAGGGGGACAGAGAGAGGAGAGTGACACACACATAAAGAGAGAGAAATAGAGAGACAGACAGTCAAACAGACAGACAGACAGATGGACAGAAACATAAAAAGAGGGAGACAGAGAGACAGTGAGAGGCAGAGACAAAGAGAAAGAAGAAGAGAGAAAAGAGACAGAGTGAAATAGATTGAGAATAACAAAGAGAAAGATAAGCTTTAAACTAAATGCTGCTATTTTTGTCAATTGTAAGTTTATTTGCTAATATTTAAGTCCATCAAAATTAATGTACCTATTAACAATGATAATTTGAGATACGAGACGTCATACCCTGCAAAGTATAATTAAGTGAACAAAGATTTAGCTTCTTGCATCATCAAAGGTAAAAATGTTGACCAGCAAAAATGCATTAAATAAAGAGAAAATCGACCATAACCTTCATTCAAAAGGAGAACAACACAGTTCACTTACTGCCTGGGAAGAGAGAAATGAGAGAGAGAGAGAGAGAGAGAGAGAGAGAGAGAGAGAGAGAGAGAGAGAGAGAGGGGGGGAGAGGGAGACAGACAGACAGACACAGACAGACAGATACAGAGGCAGAGAGACAGAGAGAGACAGAGTGTTGTGTGTGACACAGACACAGAGAGAGAAATGAGAGAGATACAGAGATTGGGAAGAGAGAAAGGGAGATTGGAAGGGGAGACCAGTGGCGACACATAGACAAAGCACCGACAGACAGAGAAAGACAAACAGACAGAAGGAGACACACAAACAGGAAGTTAGAGAGGGAGACAAAGATCGAGAGACACAGAGAGTGGGATATTAGGAGAGAATAAGAGATAAAGACAGACAGATAGACAGACAGACATACAAGACAATAGGAACCAGGCTATATAATATGTATTCGACGTTTTTGTTACATAAAATATTGTACCATGCTGCATGACAACAGGGTGGATTTTATTTGTGGTTCCTACGATTGAACTATGGATTTTTGAAAAGGAAAACTGCAAGGCAAACATTGACCACAAGGAAACATTGACCACAACCTTTGTTGACGAGTAGAACAACATACATAACTTACGAGCTAGAGAAAGAGAGACACAGAGACACAGAGACAGACAGAGACAGACAGAGACAGACAGACATAGACAGACAGAAAGACAGACAGAGAGAGACAGAGACACAGACAGACAGAGATAGACAGACGGACAGACAGACAGACAGAGAAAGCCAGACAGAGAGAGAGTCAGTGGAAAGGTTATCTTCGATTAAATAACTGATATTTTACTCTATCGTAATTTAACTTAACTATTATTTTATGCGTCAACACCAACAAGAGTAACTATCAACTGATCAATAATTTGAGTAGAACACTATGAAGCCATGCAATATACCATTAGTGAATAAAGATGCTGCTTGTTCCGTCACCAATATTGCAATATTGACTAGTAAAAGTGCAATGACATCAGGATAAATCGACCATTATCTTCGTGCAAAAGAAGAACAGCATAGCTTTACTTACTCGCTAGAGAGTGAAAGGAGGATGGAGAGAGACAAACAGAGAGACAGAGAGACAGAGAGAGACAGAGCCAGAGCAGAGGCAGGCAGACAGACAGGCAATCAGACAGACAGAGACAGAGAAAAAAAAGAGAAAGACAGACACACTTTAAATTTCGACATCATTATCAGGGTTTCCCGGACGATATCTGTCTTCCAAGTTACCTTTATCAAATCTTTAACTCTTTATTGCACAAAGATTTGCCTTTTGGGTTTTTGAGAACATTTTAGCTACAGATACTTCAAATAAAATGTTATATTTTATTAGTCGAAGTCAAATAGAGATGAAGAGTGAATGGTGCGCCAGTAACCACTGATTAAAAGATGCACGGAAAACAGAACAATAATGGAATACTTACATCCTTAAGAGAGAGAGAGAGAGAAAAAGCGAGAGAGCGAGAGAGAGATATTAGCTTAAAACGAATAGCTTGAAATTTCTTCAATTATAATTTTTCATTTAAGGAAAAATCGCCTATGTCCTTTATGGAAATAAGAACAACATAGCCCACTTACTGCCTGCAGAGAGAGAGAGCGAGAGAGAGAGAGAGAGAGAGAGAGAGAGAGAGAGAGAGAGAGAGAGAGAGAGTGAGTGAGTGAGTGAGTGAGTGAGAGAGAGAGAGGAACGAGAGACAGGGAGAGAGAGGGGGAGAGAGAGATTACCTCCAAACGAATAGCTTGTTTGCTTCTATTGTTATTTAACTTTGTTATTATATCGTCAGCCCATCCCAACAAAACTTTATATCAACTTGTATAATCTTAGATAAAAATAGCATAAAGTAAATAAAGGTGATGTCTGTTAAGGACATCTCCGCATGCGTTGGATGGAGTAACATCGTGATAAGATGGCTCCGCCAGCGTTCCATAAATTTGCAACTTTTTGACTATACTGAGTCGAAACAATGCCACGGAAACAAACTACTACAAGTAAAAGTATGAACAACAGTGGTGGAACGAAGGAAAGAAGAGTTGACGAGATGTTTGGAGAGCGGAAAGAGAGAGAGCAGAGCTTCAAGAACAAATAATACAAGACGCCAACTTGAACTGTTTTGTGCACCTGTCGGCGGACGAGCGCATGGAAGATATTTTTATTATTGCTTCTGTTCTCCATTCGGGCTGAAAAAACAGAATTGACTCTACACAGAAGCAACTCAACGAAACGAATAAGAAAATAGCTGACTTTGAACAGTGCCTTGAACACATGTACAGGCAGATAGACGAAGTAAGCGAAGATCTGGAACGGGTGACAACGAACAAAAAAATTGATGAACCAAAAAGCAAGATAAAAACACTTAATCCAAAGTAACAGAAGCCGCTGATAAAAATGAAGATTTAGAAAATAGAAGTAGGAGAACGAACTGTAATTTCTTGAATATTTATGAAGGCAGCGAAAATGCGGAGAAAACATGTGCGGACGTCATCCAACATTTTATTTCAACTCACATGAAAGTAATAGGGGTCTAAAATGGAGTCGCTATACAGTGGGCACACAGACTAGCAACCCAACCATTGCCTTCGGGGAAGCCGAGATCAATTAAAGAAGACTATGCAGTTGCTAGTGTCGCACGTACGGTACTTTTTGCAGCCCCTGAAACCCTGAAAGAAAACCCTTTAAAAGGAATACGGCTAGTTTTCAATCGGTTTCGAACACACAACATACGGCATCAGTCGCCTAGCGGAGAGGCCACAGAGAGAACCGCTCGGCTAAATCTCCACTCCCAAAAAAAGAGTGGTTCAATAGCTGGCTAAGTTGTTACATTTTTCTGACTGAGACCGCTCCACTCGTTGTAGATTTCGTGAAGCACTCACGCACGCATGCTTTTCAAAAGAAAAATACACCTAAGTCACCGATGATGAAACCAAACGTGTGGCTGCTGAAGGAAACGGCTGTTAGCATTCAGGAAGAAATTCATCATCGATCATCCAACAAAGTGTTATATAGCGTGAAAGGTGCCTCCAACGTGTGTGCATGAAAGCAAAGCTGGTAATATGAAGTCAATGAATGTGAAAGACCTTGTCGCTTGAATTCTTGCTACTGTTGCAGAACTGTATTTGAAAAATTCATGTATACCGGTTTCAAGACTTTGCTTCAAAGCATTTTCGACGTACGGGTTGCTCATGGTTCCTTCACATTCTCGAGGTGTTTTTTTTTCTTTGTATGGATATTCGAATTCATTTTCAGGATATTGACGTTATGTGAAAGTTGGTAGCCGTCACTCGCCGTAGATTTCGGGTTATTGAGTCATTTGTTTTGCTTTGTCTGTTTTTCTACGTTGTTTCGTTACGCGTTTTTGCTCTGCCTTTCAGTTATAATTGGGTGTTAACTCTATGGTTTCGACTTGTCCCCCCTGTTTTACAGTTTAATCTCTCACTCAGATAACGTCAAAACTTTCCTGTTCTAACATTTAATGTCAGGGGATTTAGAGAATTTAAAAACAGAATGAACATTGCGAATTGGCTGAATAATAAAAATAATGACATTGTTTGCCTACAGGAAACTCATAGTACTGAAGCGGATGAACGATTTTGGTCTTCTCACTTTAGGGGAAAATGTTGGTTTTCACATGGTACAAACAACAGTAGGGGAGTTATGATTTTTACAAGAAACAATAGTCTAAGCACAGACATTGTTTATCATGATAATGATGGAAGGATATTGTTAATAAAGACAGATTTTTATAATTCCCCTTGCTTTATTTTACATACATACGCTCCTAAAAAGGATCTGACCACAAAAGTTTCTTGAAAATGTAAAGTGGGTTTTAACTGAGTACTGTCAAGACCCAGTTTGCACAATTTTTGGGGGCGGGGATTTAAACTTTTCAACCAATAATAATTTTATAGGTCGGATAGTAGCTCCCGTCCTTGGAAAAGCTCCATCGAGGTTTTTAGCGATATCGCTTACCAGTTCAACCTTGTTGACATTTGGCGTGTCCAACATGAAAACAAATGACACTAAAACTTGCGTAGGAGACGACCCTTTGTCCAGTAAATTCGTCTGGATTATTTCATAATTTCAGATCAATTACAGAATACGGCCAAGAAAGCAGAAATTATTCCAGTTTTAGCCCCGATCACTCTGATGTTGTTTTATATTTATCCAACAGTAATGGTGAGCATGGCCCTTCTCACTGGCGATTTAAGTCCATGTTAGCTAATAATAGTAATTACGCCGTGTTATCAGAAGGAAATATCACACAATGGCTTCAGGACCTGACCGATATTGATGATAAAAGACTGCTTTGGGACATCATCAAGTATAAAGTCAAGAAGTTTATCATTGCTACAGGAAAGCCAAAGCAAAAGAGCGCAAACAGAAACTACTCACTTTAGAAAATAGGGTTAAACATTGCCAGTAACTCTGTAATGCAACTGAGGCATATCAGACAAACCTGGATGACCTTACAAAAGAATCTGACAGGTATTATTATTTCATAACAGAAGGCTCCATTATTCGTTCCATGGCTACTTGGAAAAAACAAATTCTTTCTCGGTTTGGAAAAGTCAACTAAAAGAGTCTGGTATAAAACAGTTAAAAGGGGATCATGCTAACATTTGATCAACCAAAGCATATTCTCTAGAAATTAAGACTTTTTTATCGCAATTTGTACGCTGAAAATTTAAATGAAGGTGGCGACAGTAGTCAGTTCCTGGAAAATCCTTCTATCCGTAAACTTCCTGAATTTTCTCCACAAATTGTTGCCAAGCATTTGAGTTTAGGGGAGCTTCTCAGCACACTGTCTGGTATGAAAGATGACAGTCCAGAAATGACGGCTTAACTGTTAGGAGTTTTTTGCCATTAGTTGGAAAATTGGTTTTAGATTCATTGAATTCAGCTCTTGAATATGGTGAATTTTCGATTTCACAAAAACGAACATATACTTTGATCGAGAAGCATGGACGATATAGCAGGTTGTTACAATATTGAAGACCAATTTCCTTGATGAATGCCTAAATGCCTTGCAGAACGCTTGGAGAAAGTACTCCCCAGTTTACTTGGACCAACGCTGGCCGCCTTTGTCAAGTGGCATAATATTAGTGACTATGGGAGACTTATTGAAGAAATTTTCATTACACCTGAGAGTTAAACATTCCCACTTTCTTAATGGCAATTGATTTCGAAAAAGCCTTCGATACTTTTAGCTGACTTTAATTATTTAAGGGTTTAGATACAATTAATTTTGGTCCTACTTTCAAACATTGGCTAAAAACACTTTATAATGGTATTGAATGTTGTGTTATGAGTAATGGTTTCAGTACAGGCTATTCTAAGTTAGATAGAGGTATTCGCCAAGGTGATCCATGGTCACATATGCCTTTTATTCTGATCCTGGAAACTTTACTTCTAGCTATTAGGTCAAATACAAATATATCTTGTATCTCCATAATGGACACAGAGATAAAAGAGTCTGCATTTGCAGACGATATGACATGTTTTCATTCAAATACCGTGTCTGCTGACGATTTTTTTGTTTTCAATTGTTTTGAGAATTGTCAGGTTCAAATGTTAAGTTTGGCTAAACCAAAGCCAAATGGCTCGAGAATTGGAAGGACAGGAAAGATGAACTGTTCGTGGTAAAATGGCGCACATCTCTCATAAAAATCGTAGGAATGCAGTTTTCTTACGATAAGGAAGAAGCTAAGAGAAGGAACTTCAGTAAGTCTGTAGAAAATGTGAAAAGATGCTCAACCTTTGGAAAAGTAGAAATTTATCTTTGTTTGGCAAGGTTCAAATTATCAAAACATTGGGTATTTCACAGTTTTTGTTACTTTCTCAATAACTCAACTACGCCCAAGAACATCATTCAAAACGTTCACATAATGCTGTATGATTTCCTATGGGAAGGGAAAGATAGAGTTGCGAAAAAATCTATGGCAATAGATGTGGGCAAAGGCGGCTTAAACACGCCAAACTTACATATTATGCAAAAAAACAACAGAGAATCTTGTGGGTTAAACATTTGTAAAACCCGGAATTTTAACATCCATGGAAAGTCTTTAAAGAACATAATCTCAAGTCTTTAGGAGGTTACATAATTTTCAATTGTAATTTTAAAGCTAAACTTTTACCTGTCCAGTTTACAGATTTTCTCACAGATTGTTTTGATTCTTGGTCTGAGGAAACCAAGAAACACCAGAGTAAATAGATAAAATATTTTTTTGGAATAATGAAAATGTACCCATTAATAGCAAATCAGTGTATTTTGAAACTTGCAGATAGAGGTATTATGAATATTTCAGATTTATTTAATGATAATTGAGCGATTCCCTAGACAACGAGTGCTCAATAAAATTTTTCACCAATTCATAAATTATAGTGGCTAGGCATTTTATCGGCTATCCCCGAAGAGTTAAAGGTTTAGAAAACACAATTAATGAAGTCAGTTTTTCTCTTCCTCATTGTCCAACACTATTACATTCAATTTCTAAGTCTGAAATAAAACATGGGTTAATAGATATGATTTTTACTGTACCTGTGAGCCAAAGAAAACTTGAAGAGGTTCTCAACGTCAACAATGTACAGAGGCAACAATTTTATGAGCTGATTTGTATAACATCTGTTAATTGTAAATTAAAATTCTTCACAACATTTTGTTTACCAATGAAAAACTTTACAAACTAAATCCTCAGAAATTTACATCTGGGTTGTGTACTTTTTATGGTGTCGCCCCAGAAACTCTGGAACATCTTTTTCACCAGTGTTACTATACTGTGGCTTTATGGAGAGAGATCATTTTTGTATGGGGACAACCATTGAAAATTACTTGTAGGCCAAGTAGACTGTCAAATTTTATCTGATCCAAATAAAACGTTGGTAGTCAATTTTATTCGTTTACTTATCAGAAAACATATTTATTATTGTAAGATGCAGGAAAGCAAACTTAACTATAAAAGTATCTTTCCTTTGTCAAGAGAATCTATCATATTGAATATTTTGTTGTAAAGAAAAATATCAAATTACAGTTTCATTTGAAAAAGTGACCACCCCTCCTACATTATTTGTAATAAGCAGCAAAATGTCACTTTTATGCTAATTTTATACTGTGTCTATACTTTATTTATTCATCCACTTATTTATTGTAAGGGAAAAATCAATGGATGTCATATCATTAATTAATGCACAACCATATAAAACAATGCAAAAAAAGATGTTGTGTGTTCCATCACCAAGAAGGAAATTGTGTCAACAAGAGTTAATTACATTAAGAAAATTCGACCATTACGTTCATTGAAAAGGAGAAAAACACAGATTACTTACGTTCTGGAGAGAGAGGGAGAGAGAGAGAGAGAGAGAGAGAGAGAGAGAGAGAGAGAGAAGAGACGAGACAGACAGACAGACAGACAGACAGACAAAACCATTGAGAGACAGACAGACAGAGAGGAGAGAAATGGGAGAGAGGGTGTAAGATAGAGTTGCAGAAAGAGTGTTTGTTCGACAGAGATGGACAAAAAGACAGAGACATAAACAGGTACACATGTACACATGCAGATCGACAAACAGACATACACAAGCGGAGACAGATAGACAGAAAGACGGTCAGCCGAAGAAGAGCTAAGGTACAAATAAGAAACCGAAATTGAGACACAGAATTGGCCTTGGGCAGAGAGAAGCGGACACAGAGGAAGAAACAACAAAACAGACAGAAATAATGGGAAAAGGGAAATAAAAGCAAAACGAGCCAAAAAAGATGAAGGAAAGGACGACACACAGGACCAAAAAGAGAATGTAGACTCAGAGGTAATTTAAAACAAGGAAATCCATTCTGTCGATTTGATTTGCTTCTCCGGGATGGCTTTGTTTTCTTATTTTGCAATTAACGTTTCTATCAATTCAACCCTAATCAAACTACATATTGACTCATTGAACAGCATGGTAACATTTGGTGATTTAAGTTGGGTGATTTAAGCTTTTACCTTTCAACCAGCTAACGCTACATTTGCAGAGGGAAAGTGCATGGATGGATAATATCGATGACAACATTCATGAAAAAAGAGAAAGAAAACTTACCAACTGATTAGTAGAGATAGAGGGGAGAGGGAGAAAGAGACAGAGAGAAGAGATGGATTGAGTGACACAAGGGGAGAGACAGACAGACAGACAGACAGACAGACAGACAGACAGAAAGAGTCGGACATTAGCTTTAAACGAATAGCTTGTATGTCCCTCTATTCTACTTAGGTGCCAAAGCGAATAGGCGTTTAAAAGTTTAAATATTTGCTCAGCTTTCTTCTTCTTCTTCTTCTGCTTCTTCTTCTGCTTCTTCTTTTCTTTTTCTTCTTGGTCTTTTAGAAATACCTGACACCACTTCTTGGTCTTTTTGCCAGATGATCATTTATTTTTTTTCATAAATTTGTCTTTGTTGTGCATACCGGGGTTATCTTGTCGGTTCTGTGTAGTTTTGTGTCTATGTTTATAACATTTATATACGAATTTTGACCTAGCATTATTGGAGTACGGATGAGTATGATTGTAACTCTTCCCCTTAAAAGTCAAAGAACCATTGCGCATAAGTCTTTGAAACTTACAGGGATTACTGTCCTTAATGAGTATACTCGTGCATATGACTTAGCTGCAATCTTGAATTAAAAATTGTAATCCACATAATTTACATAAAACTTTACCAATTAAAAAATTTTAGCAACTTTCTAGCAAATTTTAGGGTCTTTGACCTGATTGTTCTTTATAAGAGAAGATTTTTAGTGATTAAATATATATATATATATATCCTGTAACTAATTAATTATGCAAAATCAATGTATCTTAGGAACAACTGAGGCTTCGGGTTTTGTTCCTGGCTCATATGAGTCAATGTGGAACAAACTTTGTTGACAATTTTTGGATGATCTTGAATGACCTTTGACCTTGTCTTTTTGTATTTTGGTTCCCATTCCAACTCTGTTGCACCAAATTACTTGCAAATGTGGATATGGGTAAAATTCAAATACCACATTTATTATTTATCATTTATTCATTTCGTTACAATGCCGACAGGTCACATGTCCTGGTGGCAATCTTCAATTGAAACTTCTAAATCCATCTCATTTGCATAAAAATCAATCAATGAAAATCTCTTTATGAAATGTGAATACCATAGAGCAAGGCTCTTTGAGGCAAAATTTCAAGGTCACAGGCCATGTTGATTTTGAGAAGAAGATTTTTAAAGTATTATTTTTTTAAATTTTCTCAATGACCTTTCACCTGCCTAATACCTCTGCAGCTAAGCTATGGCCATATCTCATTCCATTATGTCCCACTATCAAAATGACGTTTGCACTCAATTTCACATATAAGCCTGTTAATCAGTAACCATAATTCTTTTACTGCCTTCATATTTTAGGCGAGCGGCAGACACACCCATTTTTCACACTTAATGTACCCACCTTACATACGGCTACATCATACATCATTTGAAAGCTTATTATCTCTACTTCAAGAAAATTGACGATGTGGAGCTGCCAAGTAG
>LD346027.1:49598-76781 GCA_001465055.1 Ptychodera flava | reverse complement strand
ATTCAAGGTTTTTACATGTGTGATGATGATGGCCCCCGATTTTCTAAAATGGCCCCCTTGGGACAGGAGTTGGGGCCAACAGTGGCCCGTTGTTTTTAAATCCTAGGATGAACACCGTGTAATTGTTTATCTAACATTGCGAAAAAGACGTCAACCACCGTAAAGCGGCGTGTGCAGGCTCCGACCCATCCTAAGCAAAGAGTGATAAAACGTTGCACTGCTGAGAAATCGTTGTTGACACGATGTCTTGACCACACTAAGAAAAATGACTTGCTCTCTGGTGTAGACTATGTCTGGAAACTGTACGAATACTTGTTTATTGGACTAGGCTTCGACAAACATTTAATTGCGGTTTATTGTTTACAGACGGAAGTAATCCTGGTGTTTGGAGAAGTCACAGCACGTCATTATGTAAATTAGCTAGTGCAACGCAACGTTGTGTCACTCAAGATGGATTATGGAAATAGCAATGCAAATGTGTCCACAATGTTTACAAAAGCTCCCCAATTTAACCGGGATAGCCACGTGCATTTGTTTTGATTTTTAAAAATCGTGAATTACACGGAAACCATTCCTTATCTTGAACTGGCGACACATCTCAATTCTGGGTCTTACTTCAAGGCGTATTCTCAGAGAATTTTGAAAATTTGACAGAAAAATGAACGATTTGGTATTTATCATCCTTAATAACAGTCCCAAAGTATGCAATACTTGTCAAGTCATCAGCGGTAATTGTCATTACTTGAATACTCAGTTTGTAATTCTATCAAACCTTAAAATCTGTAACACAAGTCCTTTGCATATACCAAATCAGGCAGGTAGTTATGCAGAGGTCAATAATAGGTCAAGTTGATCTGTTGTGAAACTACAGAAAATTTTCAAGTTGATTTACTGGGAATCCAACAAGCCAACTTAATAACTGTGACAGCGTACAGACAACTGCAAATGTATACTGAAACACGTCAGCATTTTCATACCATTTCTGGTTTTGTCTCGCGGTACTTATGAAACTTGGACTCATCAACCATAAGAGTGGTTGTGCCCCATCTCTTGTAGAAAGAGCTGCAAGTCGTCATCCGTCAAGGTCATTTTTCTCTCAGCCTCAATTTCTTGGCTCTGTGTCGTTTCCAGTTTTGGATCGGCTGTTACTACTCTATGTACACCTCTCTGTCTCATTTGTATTTCTCAAACGCCCTATTGAGCCATTCTCTCTCGACTTCATAGGCTTCCCCCTGGCCAGACAGTTTCTGGGCAAGGTTGTTGCTGACAGTGAAGGCGGTTGCATTGAGAATCACCCCGAAAACAGCCATCCCGACCGCAGCTGACATGCTTTGTGCTCTAAGAGAGGGGTCTTTTTGAATAATGTTTTTTTCCTGTTGAGGCGAGTCTTTTATCATTGCAGCTACTGCAACGACTCCCCAAGCTTGAGGACTCTGTTCAAGGTGGTTTTCCCATGGGTCGCATACCTCTGTCTTCAGTATCAGTATTTTTTTCAATGCCCATCGAGTAGACAATGGTCAACCTACCTGCAAATATTGAAAGGTTGAATATCTGCCATAAATTTGTCCAATTTGAAAAGAGAATGCCATGGATAAGAGAAGGAGGAGGATGAGCAGAAGTAGGAGGGCACTGTGGCCTGCTGCTTGTGTCATGGCTGACAGGTGGGTCTGAGGAAAAGCGTGCTTGCATTTTGAGCAGTAAAAGCCTAGGACTGCAAAAGTGACCCCGGCCACCCTAGGAGAATGTAACAATCAATGTACCGATTCTTAGAGCGTGCGGCCTTCAAGGCCTCAGGACCACTCTCCAGAGGAGCTGCACCAACCCTGTGGGCCACTTTCTCTTGCTTTTTCTGCCAGGTGATCTCGGCTAACTTCTTTCTGAATTCAACTCCACTTTTTTTAGAAATGTAATCTTCTTTACCTTCACTGTGTACAGACTCAACTGCCAGTGTTTCAATGGTCTGCACTGCGGGCAAATCGGCGGCCTCCACTGCATACATTACCTCCAGAAGGCCATCCTCATTTATGCTAGCACCCAGATTCTTATGGCCCCCTGTTATTATGTCGATGTGTCTGGCCATGATCAGCCCTGTGCTAACAAAAGCGAGAATAGGCCTTCAAGTGTAAGCCAAGGCCCGACTTATTCATCTCACTCCTGACAAATTATAAGTCGTTCAAATCCTTTAGAAGCCCCTTCATGCTATCGGCAGCAAGCAGTCGAGGCCCTTACTTGACAAAAAAACGAGGTTTGTGACTATGTTCTCCCTCATGTTGGCATTGAACACTCTCTCATAGATGGCATATGTTTGCTGATGAGCTTGGGTTCGAGCATGTACGCCTTTACTTTCTCCTTTTGGTGAATTTGTGGACTGCAGAAGTCAGAAGGGCCACCGTCAGCTTGCCCACTAGTCCTAGAAAGGCTGCCAGCACGAGCGCAATAGCAGGGACATAGACAAGGATTGCCCAGATATACGCCGTGCCTGACCTGGCACACCAAGATGTATGATTTCTCGCACTCCTTCAGTCTGTCCTCCAAGCATGTGACAAGTCCATTACCCCATAATGACGGAAATATCTTATGACAAATAATAAAACAAATCTTCAGAGCTACCACAGTGGTAAACACTCCTGTCATTTTTGCTTCATGTTCAGTATTAGGCTCTCCTGCGGTGTCATGGCCTGCAACATCCCGACCTGTGAGCTTAGGGGCAGGCCACAGTTGTGCTAGTGAGAGGCTTTCCCTGGCAGGGGGCTCAGCACCAACGAGCCTGTCTGTATTGGCGAGAGGCCCTTTCATTTCGTAGGCTGTGTTTTTCTCCACTTCAGCATTGATGCCATCATTGCAGCTGAAACATTTTTGGTAGTGCCGTACTGCAGCTCTTTGTTGTACCCGATGATGCTTCCAGTGATTATCAGTATTTTGCTTGGCATCAGCAGCAGAGCTGTGACATTTCCATATCCAGCTTAACTTTCCTGGCATCAATCGTGTCTTCCCATCTTTAACCTCCCCCCTATAGAAAGTTATACGGCTATAGGAAAATTGTTTGTGTCTAGCACAAAAGTGAGAACTGTGTAGTAGAAGAACTTGCTCATTGGCGGTTTGCCGGAATTTGCCTTAAGGACATGTCTGTTTGCTCTCTGTGGGCTGTACAATTCTTGATCAATGCTGAAGCCGTATAGAACTCTTTCTGATGAAACTTTTTGAATTTTCTTTTCGCCGAATATCTAGCCTTACGGAAAGCCAAAGTCCACAGTAGACGAGAGTTGATCTACGGACGGTCTGCAGTAGACTTTATGTAGATCTTTATCAGGTTTTTGTAGATGAAGACTTAAAGCAGTTTGTCTACATAAAGACTTGTCTACAGATATTGTCCACACTAGACATGACTATGTTTACAATTTGCACTAACTTCATCTACGCTAGATCTACACTTAATCTACGATCCAATCTAAGGGAGTTTCATCTACAAAATTCACTTGCAAACAACAAAGACTCGTCTACTTCTACTTCAAAAGCACCATCTTGTCTACATTTTAACTAAATCTTAATTTATATATAATACAGCACTGTTGCTTGCTGTACGTACCGTGTCAAAAAATCCCATCCCTTCGAATTCTATGATTAGCACAGAGCAGGCTCCATGGCAGAAGGCATCAGTAAAATACCAGACATTTTACCTGACATTTGAATACATACTGTACAACGATAGAGAAAAGAAATTACTGTTTTTTTCACCAAAATTAAGTCACTCC
This sequence comes from Ptychodera flava, assembly GCA_001465055.1. NCBI lineage: Eukaryota > Metazoa > Hemichordata > Enteropneusta > Ptychoderidae > Ptychodera > Ptychodera flava. The sequence goes on along the minus strand of LD346027.1, from coordinate 73,029 downwards.
TGTTTAAATCAAGGAACACCCATGTAAATATCACAGGGAAACTACAGTTTTGTGTTAAAGTTGAAAATATCAAGATTTACCAGTAATTAATCTCTGCAAAAAGTGACTTTAAAGTTAATCACAAATTTAAAAGGAATAAAAATCAATATGTTTTCATTGATACTTTCTTCATATTGGTCAATACAGTGGCATCAAATTCATAAGTTTAATAGCTGATTAACTTTTAATTTTCTCGGCTTGATAACCAATTAACAATCGAACAGACCTGGTAGTGTTTGATATCCCAGCTGCTTTTAATGGCAATTTTTGTTGTAAAAAGTAACATCAAAACCACCCTCATATAAACTTTAAAGTATCATTATCAAGCTAATTATTTTTAGGTCAATTCATTAAGTTAAGTCACGTCTAAATCGTGTGAAAATCAGCAGTCGCGGCCGTTATCTCGCAGCCAAATTACAAATAATTGTATTTTTATCATTGCGAACGTAGCATATACACTCTAGATAACACTATAGTGTTATCTTAGCGAAGGCATTTCAGTACATTGATATCAGGAGTCAGCTTTAAAATTTACAAATAGAAGTAATTTCTTCACCTTCCTCATATGTTCCATTGCATTGTTATGAAAAGTTCACGTATTAAAATTATCTCCCCACGCGCCCACGTCTAGCTCTCGTTATGACCTTCAACCGGCTTAGATTTCTGGGTCAATGTGAGAATTGACCTTGTGCGCATGCGCAATCAGAAGGCGCCAGGTTTTCAATGGTTCAATATATCGGAGAGCGAAGCCAGCTCACCATTCCTGCTGCTTCAACAAAACTTATTTTTCAAGTACATTTTCGTCATCTATACACCTTGGCGACATCTTTTTAGCGGCATCAATTCTAACATGCATAGAAAGTGTTCCGATCGAGAATTACATCAGGTTAAGAGATAGGCTGGTATCAATAATGGCGGCAGTGCCTCTACTACTGCCATTACTGGTACTGCAGTAGTAACGCAACTTGTGAGGTAGGCCCGTGAGGTAGGCAAGGTTTGTTGACCGTCTGTTTAATACCACGACCAAATGAATTTTGATTGTGTAATATGTATAATATTTCAGTTCTAAATTTTTGAATAAAGCGTCGTTGAATGTACTGAAATGCTTCAGATTGTATTCAGTCTGTACTTTTAATCATGTACTTGTATATGTTTGTAACAGTTGAGAACTATTTTGAAAATTTTAAGTAAAACTGCACGATGTTCAGCTGTCTGTTTCGAACTGAATACCACTCATGATCAGTCGTTGAATGATTGATTTTTGCTGTGTGAGATATATATGCAAAGGTTCATTGATTGCAAGTTGCCACCAAATTACATCAAGATCAAGAGGGTGTACTTGTGAAAATGTAACATTGTGGTACTCATAGTGAACTGTAGCCCTAATCTGTGCCACATCATTACCATTGGTCGATTTTTAGCTCCCATATATGCATATGTATATATGCAAATGGGGGGTATTCTTATAAGCTGACAGAACAAGGTCTGTGTGTATGTAAGTATGTAAGTATGTAAGTATGTATGTATGTATGTATGTATGTAATACTATGTATGTATGTATGTATGTATGTATGTATGTATGTATGTATGTATGTATGTATGTATGTATGTATGTATGTATGTATGTCCGTCCAGATCAAAAACTCCTAAACCGTAATGGCTGCTGTCTTAGTATTTGGTGTACAGGTGTACCTAGGGGTGGAGATGTAAATTTGTTCAAATGTACATGTCAGTGCCAAAAATATGCAAATGAGGATAAAAAAGGAAAAATCCTTTAAATGGCCAAAACTCAGTAAGCATTGGTCAGATTGGGTTGAAACTCAGTATGCAGATTCCTGTTACAGTAGGTATTTGAAATTATGTGTGCACAAATTAGGGTGAAATGTGCATGTTTGTATTTTTAGGGTATTTTTATCTGTTTATAGTCAAAAAATCTTGTTCTCTGAAATCGCTTGTTTGATCATTTTGAAAGTTGGTATTCGTTCCTCGGGATGACCTCAGTCAAGTTTGTACAAATTGTGTTGTTATTATTAAATTTGCAATTTTGGGGCAATTTTCCCAATTTTTGGTCAAAAACTTTTTTATCCAAAAACTGCTGATCTGATAGCTTTGATATTTGGTATACATGTATCTAAGATTTATCTTGATATAATGTATTGAAGATAGGTTGAAACTGGCAATTTTTTTTATTTTAGGGCAATTTTTGCCGTTTTGGTCAAAAAAAATTTTCTCCTAAACTACTGATCTGGTAGCTTTGGTATTTTGTGTACAGGTTCCTAGGGGTTTATGTTAATAAAATATATTGAAATTAGGATGAAATCTGCAATTTCTTATTTGGGGGCATTTTTTCTCATTTTTGGTCAAAACATTTATTTCTCAAAATTTACCGATCTGATTGCTTTGATATTTAGTAAACAGGTTCCTAGGGTTTATGTTAATATGATATATTAAAATTACTTTGAAATCTAGAATTTTGAATTTTGGGGGCAATTTTTGCCATTTTTGGTCAAAAATTTGTTTCTCAAAAACCACTTGTCTGATAGCTTTGATGTTTAGTAGACTTGTTCTCGCAAATGATGTTAATTAAATATGCTCAAATTATGATATAATCTTTAATTACCATAGGTATTTTTGCAGCTATTTTTGCCATTTTGGTCAGGCCGACCTTAAGTGGACTTGCAAAGATTCCTCCTTCATCAACACATGCGTCATAAAAAGTATTCTGTACATAACATAAACCAATCTCTATCAACTGCTAGGTTGCTTATTTTAAATTTTCAGAGAAATATCTAAAATTTTGTGTTTTGGTAAAGTTTTTAGCTCCAATAAAATGAAAAATCAAGTTTGCTGTGTGCTTGTAAAAGATAACATATTTGTCAATACATAAACTGCCTTGCAGATTGATTTTCTTAAAAATTATCACAGAAGTAGAAAAGGAAAAGAAACTAATCAAATTGCTGTAACATATTCACCCTGGGTGCCTGTAGGCCTATATTTAACTATTTTATCCTTACATTCAGCTGTTTGTTATATCTTTATTACTCTCCATGGGCCAAGGCACACTTGCTTAGGGCCAATGTCATCACTCTGTGCCAGTCTGTGTATGTCAGTCTGTCTGTATATATTGTCCATGTTTCATACAATAGTTGGCTTGTTTTGATAGCTGTATGGGAGCGAACAGTGACATTGGCACTATTTTTAATGATTAAAACTTCATCCATATGTTAACATACTTGCATTTTCATTTTCAACACTTTTGCAAGATATCCACGAATGATTAATTTTTGGTTCTAATACCACATCTTTTTTATCAATATGTAATTGACATTCCATCTACATCTTGTCTGCCTTTTATCTACCGTATATCTACTTTCTTAATTATGACCTTGATGAAGTAGGTATACATCTTGTCTGCATTTCATCTATATGAGATCTAAATTTTATATATTTTTCATGCACGTTTTGTCTATATTTCATCTACTCTGTGAGCTATGGCGTCATTAGTAAGCACAAAAGTAGATGAAGCAATAGATCTACTGCCCAATTAAAAAAAAAGTCAACTGTAGATCTACTGTGGACTAGATGAAGATCTAAATTTTCTGTAAGGATACGCTGTCAGCCTATTCACCACGTAGAATTAAAGCGCTGCCATGAAAATCAACAGTTGTTTGCCCACGAAGTCAACCACAGTACCATCGGTTTTCAGGACGAAACTGACGATGGTGTAGATCAATTCTGGGATAGCTGCAGCAATTTTGCCACGTCGTATGCTTTCTCCACAGGGCCATCGACCGGGTTACTGCCTTTAGCGCCTCGCGATTCGCTGTCTGTTCATAGACTAGCAGCAATTGCAGTGATCGCCAATCCTTAGGTCGTTAGTACTACTCTGATGGATAACAGCTCGGTCAACTTCATTTTTAGCTCCAGATCTGGATCATTGACAACATCTTTCAGTGGTCTTGTTGGACCCATTCTTTCATGAACTCTCTGGTACTCGCCATGAAACATTTCAATGTGGTTGTCAATTTTCACTAGTTGGGCTTACACCTTAAGTGTCAGCTCTGGGCGCTCACCATAGGGGTGGAGGCTTAGTATTTTGTCTTTCTCGCCGTACAGTTCAGCCAGAATTTTGTTTGCAATGGCTAGTTCGTCTTTGTAAACTACATGTTCGGGGTTTAGGCCATTTCATTTGGCTATCCTGTCTTCGATTGCCTGTATCTTTTCTGCATTGCCACTGTTGTGTCCTCTCTGAGCTAGGTCAGGTAATCTCACAACCGATCAACATCCTCAGGGGTTAAGTCTTTTGGCTTCTATTTCAGAAATGAGGAGTATACTTCCATGGAGGGTATAAGCAAAGAACTCAACTAATTCAGCATTGCATGCAACTTGGGCCTCACCCTTGCTGGCTGGAACCTCTCCCTCTCTGGCTGGGTTCACTCCCGGGACATCTCTTAAAAATTCTCTCCTGCTCCTTTCTTTCCTCGATGTTGAATCTTTGTATTGTCTCCTTCCTCCCTTGAATATTAAGCTCAAGTCCTTGTAGAACAGCTCTCTACCTATATTGCGAGCCAAGCGTTCTATACCTGCTTGGCTGAAGCCCATTTGCCAGACGTAAGCGTCAACTACCTGTTGTTCAAGTTATGCTCACTACCCTGTCAGTCTGTCTATCCAAGGAATAGCCTCAATGCCGGCTTCGCAAAAAGCATTTTCTCCAACCCATGTCTCTTTCCGATCAGTTTCATACACCTCTTCCCACAGTCCTTGTGATTCGACATTTTCGTCTGCCATTTTATCATATATCCAATATATTCGGAAATGCCGTATAACAAACTGATAACTCCTTAATATAGCCACAAGATTCTCCAAGAACAAAAGCAGCAACGACTCATTATATGAGGTCACTCATAATTTCAGCCGGGTATGACATTGTACATCTGATAGCCAAAATTAGAATCTCGTGTCGTGCTCATGCCCGATTCTTTCAACCCTGTGTTTGACTGAGAGGGGAAAAAAGGCCATGCAAACAACAGCATGGTGCAGAATGTGACCAAAAACATAGTCAGTCGACTGGTCCTCAAAACTAAAGGTGAGATTCTGCTCGATTTGTCGCTATATCACATGATCGAGACATACAGAGATGTTTAGAGATGTAAGAAAGCCAGAAAGAATATGACCCATCATGGCATCAGGGCCCCAAACCTGAGAAAGCAGTGCTGGTGATGCTAACAACCAAATGACGACGACAACCACTTGTATGAATCAGCAGAAGTATGCCATCAAGATCTGGCATATGGAATTCCGTAGCTTTCTTAGGTGGTGCATTAATATTATGTGATGTAGTGCGCGTGTTATGTTATGTAGTCTTTACATTATGTGATGCAGTTTTGTCGTTAAATCGTGTAGTCTTTAATTATGTTATGTAGCTTTTTTCCATTATGTGGTGTTGTTCTGTCATTATCTTCTGTAGTCTTTTCATTATGTGGTTTAGTCCTGTTATCATGTTATGTAGTCTTTCGATTATGTGGTTTAGGGACTTGACGTAAATTAGCAGGGGGGAGGGCCGGGGGTATTTCGCAATAGAGTGGCCAAAAAATCATGACCCTTCCCCAAAATTTAGTCCAAATTTAATGACCCTCCCCAAAGCTGGGCTGAAAAATTTGTGACCTCCCCATTTTCAAAAAATAGAATATTACAAAGTGATCGAATCTTGGACGTTCAAAAATTGAGGTGGGGATTTACAACACAGGGCAATATAGATGGACACTGAGCAACGGATGCCTGCAAATTTTTTATTTGCTTCTGCTTGTGACAAGAACAAGTTTAGATACGGATGTCAGCCTTACCCAAGAATACTTTCAATGGCTCGGTGTCAGTCACATTGACTGGCATGGGTAAAACTAATCTTGTACACAAAAATCTGGATAATTCTATGCTACAGATTTTTCAGTACTTTTAATAAAAGGGAAACCCCTGATTTCATAATTGTTTGATTTTCTGCGCAAGTTTGATAAAATGCTCAATTTTCCATTTTGTCAGCACACTTGTGAATGTGGAACAAACCACAAAAAAACAGTTTTAAGACTTCACTGGACACAAGAAATGACACCACTGCTCAAGTGTCATAAGGCTGTGCTGACAAATCGAATCAATACTGAGCATATCATGCTAAAATACAGCAGCAAATACTGAAAATTCTGAAAAAAATATTCAGCTCCTGTCCTCTTTTACTGTATATAATTTGTTTAACTTCTTCGCAAGGTCTTTTGCAGTCTCTTAAACACACTTGTGGTACACGCTTGTTTGTTTCAGCAAACTCAGACAATTACCAGGTCAGAGTTGTGACAAAAGTCTAAACTCACATTTACAGTACTGTAAAGTGTTGGATCCTTGTTAAATCATACATCTAAATTAATTTCACCATTTATAAATTTTCTATAGCAAAAATGAAACCATTTTTCATGGTTAAATTCAGAAATCTTATGAATTATGTAACTGTGACATGCAAAGTAAAGTACAACAAAACCAACAACACCTTGTCCATACACCATTGTTTCAAATAACAGTGACTGACAGGCAAAAATAACAAAACAGCAAACATGGAACTTAGCCATTTTCATTGGCAGTTAAAGGGACAAAGTCACTCATTTTTGACAAAATTTTGGTCATTTTAAATTCTGTTGAATATATGCTTTCCTGCTGCTCACTTAAATAGGCTCAATTGCAATCTCTGGTTGTCGCAGCTCAACTCATGTGCATGCATTGATATAACATGTAATAATTTAATTTAAGGTATGTCCAAAAATTATAACATAGTAAACTTCACATGTTACTGTGTCTTATAAAATAGTGAGAATTGGATCGCTATTGCAATAATCAGAGAGTGAAAAGACAAATCAGAGAGACATTGCAGCAAACGAATTTCAATTTTACACAAAATTGTAGATAACTGAGCACTGTACTTCATTTTAAGTTACTGTTACTACAGAAAATGTTACCAATAAAACAACTTAAGGATGATAAATACCTTTTAGGCACTTTCAGATTTTTATTTTTTTCTCAATTGAACATGTCCCAAACCCCAATAAAGTATACATTTTCTGAAAGCCCTGATATAGAGCTATCCGACCAAGCACAGTGCACGGTCATTATTTGCATAAGAGTCACGTGACAAGCGTTTTGCTGAACCTTCCAAAAACCGGTTTTCCCGGCCTTATGCGAACACGCTGCAAGATTTCCGGTTGGAATTTCTTCATTGACAAGCCTTGACAATATCCTTCAAAACAGTGTCTGCGATTTTTTCTCGGAGGCTCCATTCAAATTATATGGCGTGATAATTAAAATTCCTTGAAAAGCACCTTCGTCCAACACCTTTAAGAGCGCATTAAAAAATAACAAAGGCATATAAAGGAAATCCCAGACATTGATTTTGAGTTCATTATGTTTCCAATGGACGGTGTGAATTTCAAGCAGCTAGTCTTTGTGAGCGCGAATTGACGAGGTGTCAAAGAAGGGTACTTCATTCACACATTGAATTCGAGAAAAACGCAAAAAAAAAACGTTTTGATACTTCTACGCTACGGCATTTGATAATTAGACGTGCACGAGCCTCAACACGGACATACTTTGTTACCAAGTGATGATGTCGGCCGGGAATGACAGTTGTTCAGAGAAAAAGTCCCAGGAAAATAAAATAAATCGCGGAAAACTACCAATTTTTGGAGCCTTGCGTGTCGACACATCGCCACAGCGAATGGCTTCAGTTGGAAAAACAATGACGTCAGCAGTCATTACTGATAGCGGGCGTGTCCTAAATTCATATGCAGATAAGCTTGTTTGCTTTCCCCAGGTCACACTCCCCTCACATGCTATATAGACATTGCAGAACCGTAGACTTGATACCGTACTATCGCACTAATTGCAAAGTTAATTCTAGGACGCGCCATTCCGCAATAAAATCTCGAATGGCCCTCATTTCTACGTTTGACGCGGCACTAAGGGCGCAACATTATATGAATGGGTCGATCACGCAGAGTTCACGTAGTTCATACATTCGCGTCATTTATACCTCAGTCATAGTGTGACATGTAAAACGATTCAGTTACCTATCAACATTTGCAATTAAATACCCACTACAGCATATATGGTGGTACATAGGAAGCTGGGTAGAAAGCCCGGGTAGAAATAGTCTGGTTCCCTGACCCATTTCCCCGGTAGAGGGCGTGGGAAAATATAGGGTCAGGTACCGGCTAATGTAAACATGGACGCTATTGGGTTAAAATAAAACAAGCTGTGATTGGATGAAAGTAACACTTGTAACTTTTTCTCATCTTTCTTGGGTTTCGCACTTTCAGGCTCACTTGACACCAACTTCTTGTTTGTACCACAAAGCCGTGGAGGTAGAAAGAAAGACTTTCTACCTCCATAATTTAGCCACTGTTAGCACACCTCTTAATACTTTTAGTAGGGATTTTACATGAAATTGATAGACAGCTACAATAATAATAAATTATATATCAAAAGAAAGCTCTCTTCAAGACCAATTGATTGCATTTTGTTTAAATCTGTTCAGTACATGCAGAGATATGTCCTGTTGAATTTGAAAAAACACTTCTTCCTATTTAGAAATTATGCCATGGTAGACACCTGTAGTTATCATCACAACCAGGTGACCCCATTTTGAACATGGTATGAGGAAACTAGAATTGCAATTTCTTGTGCTTTTTGCAATAACTCAAGCATTTCTTGTTGAAAATTGATGAAATTTTTTGTGGATATTGCTGATGAAATGTTCAATGGTTTTTAATTTTCATAAACGAAAAAGGTTATTTAAAATGCTGTTTACAAGGTAAACAAATAAACAATACCTGTAAAAAATCAAATGATACCTGTGACATTGATCGCTGTATGCATTATGTATTGTGAACATCAACAGAAATATGATAATCATATTCCATCATATTTACTTTGCATATATGAAAAAAGTTATTTAGATTTATGTTTACAAGGTAAACAAATAAACAGAAATACCTGTAAACAATCAATTGATACCTGTGACATTTTAGAACTTGATTTAAATTTAACAAAATATTTTTTTAGATTTTTTTAAATTTGAACTTCGAAATTTTTTATACAGTTTTTTGTGTGATTACAACTTTTATTAAATGATTACGAAATATGTCTGATTAATGTAGATTTTAAGTTAAACAATTACAAAGAACTTTTCGAAAAAGTCAAAAAAACTTCGTTCTCAACCCTCTGTCAATGCCGTAAAACAGCAACACGCATTTATAGAATGAACAACTGTATTAAACTGGATGCAAAGTTAAGCTGCCCCGGAAATACCATAGACCCTCGAACATGTCGAAGTCAGCGGTCCGAAATACAAACCAGTATAAAAACCAACTTTTCCAAAGTCCGGGACACCATCAATGAGGAAAGAACAAATTGATTATCTATGGCCTTGTTCTTCAGAGAGAACCAAAATAGTCCCCTTCTCGGGAACTAAAGATCGAAACTAAAATTTCAGTATAGTATCGGCAAAGTGCGGTGCACGTGCGTATGCCTACACTGCAGTGCATTGCTGGCTTGACAACTTCTCAGTGTCTATCGTAAAATATCACCGGTCCCGGAAATCAAACTATATCGAAAAAGATAACGTTTGGAAGGGTAAAGTATAGAAATATATATCTCTAGATAATAAATCAGACAAATCTAGCTGCAAAATCGTGAACGTCGGAACTCAGCTTAGACCTCCTGACACAGAACATGCGGCGATGCGCGGATTACTTGTATGTGATTCCTGGGAGTGCCTGGATGTAAAGTTGGGGTGAAACCATACTCGCTAAAAAGGGCCTTGGGCATCATTTTTCGCATCGTCAGACTCGTAATTATTGCAGAATTACAATTAACATTAATCATAAAATTAATTTTGGGGCCGAACGTTTAAGGAAATCAAGATTTTCTTTCAAAAAAACACAAACGAAACACAAAGTTTGATCACAGATTGAGTTTTCCCGGCCGATTTTAACGTTTGCCCCCTCAAAATGAAGCCCATGATCTCTACTTTCGTACCAACCCTAAAAAATAGTGATGCGATCAGAATAAGTCATACGGAGAGCCTATCAAAGAGGTATATGTTCGATCTCCTTCGCGGGACATTTGAGGTCACGGCACAACGCACATAATGGACGCCAAAATCACTGGTACGCGTGAGTTTGTAGTCGTGCTGCTTTGCCATTTATCGTAGTACAAAAGTGAAAATTTCCCAAAATGAAGTTAAAATAATAATCTTCAACACTACAGTTTCATTTTCTCTGATTATTTGGTCTATTTAAGAATTAACACGAAAGTTCGGACTAGACCTGCATCGAACGCGTACGTTCAACACAAATGTCACGTGACCTAAAATCCCTACATACAGACTGACGACGGACGCCGGACGGATACCCATCCCAATAGCTTCTATAGACTATAGTCTATAGTAGCTAAAAACCATGCCATATATCACATTCCGTGTCCGATTTCACTGTGAAAATTAGCAAGTTCATCTATCATGTAACCGTCGATCGTTCCCTATCATTCTCAAAATTCATACCTGGTACTTAATTTGCTTCACAGACACTCGTTTCATGTTATTTTCGGCCGAATTCGACGGACATGTCGTCAAAACATAAGCATGAGCAACATTCCGGGCACCTCTTGGGTACCGATCCACTTTACTGACATTGGCGCCGCCTACCCATGAGGGATGACTGGAATGTTGCTCACGCTTATGTTTTGGCGAGGTGTCTCTCGAACTCGGCCGAAAATCACAGGAAACTAGCATTTTGTAAGCAGATGAAGTATCAGATATGAATTTTCGTGTGATTTTCGGCCGAGTTCAGAAGACACGTCGCCAACAAAACCTTCCAGTCACCCCTCATGGGTACGCGCGCGCTAACGTCAGTAAAGTGGAGGTGCCAAACGTCCACTTTGAGGTGACCGGAATGTTGCTCACGCTTATGTTTTAGCGACGTGTCCGTCGAATTCGGCCGAAAATCACACAAAATGAGCGTTTGTGAAGCAAATTAAGTACCAGGTATAAATGTTGAGAATGATTATAGGGAACGGTCGATAGATGAACTTGCTACTTTTCACGGTAAAATCGAACGTCGAAGATGACATGGTGGCACAATCACTATACGAAATAGCAATTTCATTTCCTGACTTGGGTTGTTTCTAGCTTATGTACACTCATCTATGGGGTGAATATAGTCCCAGAGCTGAATAGCCCACGAGGGACTGTGCCCCCAACATCTCCGACGGCTTCTTTGTATAGCGCTGTTCACGGTTACAGGTTTGTTACTAAATACAGCTGTACGCGCGCGACATCGGACACGTGAAATGCGGACAAATTTTATCAATGTTGCATGCGTGGCTCTTTTTGCAGCTTGTACTCTGAGTCGTGAATATGTTTTTAAGTATTCACTGTTACACTAGCAGTTGCCCACTGAGATGTATTTTCGTCATTCTTGCATGCGTAATTTTCAAAAGCGTAATCTAAAAATGCGGACAAATATTTATTTTTTCATATTAATGAGAGAACAGTGACGTAAACTGTGAACGGCCCTATTCTCATGGCGAAACATCCGGGTTTTAGATGTAAGCCTAATTCACGTGCCGCGTGCTGCGAGCCGCAAGCCCAGAGCCAATTTCATGATGCACAATAGCATTTTAAGCTAGAAATATACACTCCAATTTAATTCATTGATTCATTTTCATGGATAAATCAACATTTGGGCTTCAACACCGCCTTCTAAATGCATGAACCGGTGACCAGCGAAAGTGTGTTTACGAATTCTACATCAAGGGGCATATGCAGAAAGGGACTTGAGAGAAATTATAGGGAGGGAGGGCCAGTATTTTTCAAAATCACACTGCGCGTAAAATTGTAACATTAAAAATTGGTCAATCAAAATTCTGTACATTATTTTGTAGACCATATGGTAAGGTTGCTATATTTCAAATATCTAGGTCTTAAACCATGATAATATTAAGAAGATTTGTACAATATTATTTTTGAGAATTTATGACCTTTGACCTGCCCTTATTTGCCCTCTGCAACTAAGCTGTGGCTTATTCTACATAAGAGTCAATGACGGCTGGTGTCTATCGAACTGTGACTGGTATTGGACACCTGCACCTTCGACCCTCAAATCATCCTATACCTCACTAATTATGCACATCTATAAACTATAGTCTAGCTAACAGAGGTGGAGGTCTCAAGTTTACTGGACGGAGATGATTATGTTAACTAAGATTTCTGCTAAAATATCAAGCGACCAGGATGACATTTGACCTAGCCAATATGGCTATAGGTCTGATGTTTGCTGGACGGCCATCATGGGAGAAAAGTTTACAGCAAAAATATCAAGTAACCAGGATGACCTTTGACCTGAATTTAACTTATTTGCCAGTATATAAGTGCAACAGTCTTCATATTTAGTGAGATGAGCCGTCACATTATGAATTAGTAAATATTTTTCAAATAAAATATTATTGATGTTGACTATAGCACGTACAGGGACGGCATAACAATTTGGGAGAGTCCCTTTCTTAGCATCATTTTGAAACATTCGCCCTCCCTCCCTATAATTTCTTCCAGTCCCTTACCGGCCAGCACATGTTGAATTTGTGAACATATATCGCAGGTCACTACTTTGTGCACATATAAGGCGTCTATTAAAAGTGATTTAACAGTGAAGATGAATCGACACAGTGAATTAGCGTGAAAATGCACCTATTTCTAGCTTAACATGCTAACCGTGCATCGTGAACTTTGGGTACTTAAGCCTAATTCACGTGCCACGTGCCGCGTGCCAGGGACTCGTGAGAAATTATACCGAGGAAGGGAGGGCCTAATTGAAAAGAGTATTCGACGGAATCTGACACAATCACACAACGGAATCTAGGAATCGCATTAGTTTATACATGCCAGGAGTATATTCAGGCAACACCACAATAGCGCTGTTCATGGTTACATGTTTGTTACTAAATATAGCTGTACGCGCGCGACATCGGAAACGCAGCTTGAAACGTGGACAAATTTTATCAATGTTGCATACATGGCCGTTTTTGCAGCTTGTACTCTGAGTCGTGAATATGCCTTAATTTTAGTATTCATTGTTACACTAGTAGTCGCGTACTAAGATGTGTTTTCGTCATTTTTATATGCATAATTTTCAAAAGCGTAATCTAAAAATGCAGACAAATATTTATTTTTGCATATTAATTAGAGAATAGTCACGTAAACTGTGAACAACCCTATAACCATCTCAACATTACCTTTTTTACGCCAAACTTACAAAAGTCGGTGATAGAAATTAATTAGATGGAATTAAGTCTTTAGAGTTTGACCAATTTCGACACTTCTACACACAGAGAGGCCGACTTCGTCTTGGAGCTGAGTTGTCGCAGAGCGGAGAAGTTTGCGACCGGCCGTGTTCTCATTGTATTCAAACTTATTGGCATGTAAAGACCGGCACAATTGTGCATTTTGTCATAAAACCTTTGCGAACTTTGTGACAAACTGATGGTGAATCACAGTGATATTTGGGAAAGGGTGTCAGTCATTGTTTTCATTACCAGAAAGTAAATTGAAGTAGTGCTGAACAACAAATGTTACGGTAATAACACAGCGTGTAGTTATAAAAGTTGGCTACCGATGAAGACATACGGGATACGCTATCCGTTCACGTGATCGCTAGGTGGGAAGCAATTCACACTCAAAGTCGATGCTGAAAAGACAAAGTGAAATACTATTGGCTGATAATTTTAGTTTTTCTCTATTTTCCCACCTTTGGCAACCTTACCATATGGTCTACAAAATCAAAGTACAGAATTTTGATTGATGAATTTTTAATGTTACAAATTTACGCGGTGTGATTTTGAAAAATACTGGCCCTCCCTCCCTATAATTTCTCTCTAGTCCCTTTCTGCATATGCACAGAATTCGCTGGTCATTAAACGCTGGTCCCCAGTTCATGGATTTAGAAGGTGGCGTTGAAGCCCGCGAATGTTGATTTATTCATGAAAATGAATCAATGAATTAAATTGGAGTGAAAATGCATCTACTTCTGGCACGCGGCACGTGAATTAGGCTTACCCGTGAACTTTGGCTGAGACGGCATGTGGCGCGTTGCACGTGGCACATGAATTAGGCTTACCCGGGTTTTAGTGTGGCGATTGAGTCATTTGTTGCATGGGGCTACCTCTGTTGTTGCGTCACGTCATGGTGAAAACATATGACCGAAGTTCGGATTTTTGGAATGCTATACTGTATAATATATTCAATGTTTCAATGTCGATGAATGTTCAGTCACAGTTCTAATGTATGTCACACAATGTCTGTATCGTTTGCTGTCTTGTATAGAGTCTGATCTAAATCTACCCCTTTGTTAGAACCCACTGAAAAGGGACTCGGCATGGCGTCTCAAACGAAACTTTTTAGTAGTGCAAAAGCTTTTTTGTAGTTTAGAACATAGACAGTAGAGGGGGAAATACTGTTATATGCACGTGAAAAGGGACCCACTGAAAAGGGACTCGGCATGGCATCTCAAACGAAACTTTTTAGTAGTGCAAAAGCTTTTTGTAGTTTAGAACGTAGACAGTAGAGGGGGATTTCCCCCTCTACTGTTTATGTTTAGAAATACTATGATGTCTGACCAGTACATAGGCCTAGGGATAATTACAAATGCTCAGAACTGCCATTTTATCCAATCACATACGTGTTTCTTGAAAGGTGTCAAAATATTGGGCTGATCTAACATTTGTAGATAAACATCGAGAACAATAGTATGCATGTGTTATAATCCCAAACAAGCCAGTTTCTGTCTTTGTTATTAATTTTCACTTACTGATAGGGCAATGGCACCCATTTGAAAACCTTTAATTATAGGTAGAAGCACAGGGGAGCCAGGCAGAAAAAACAAACAAACAAACAAACGAATAAAATAAACAAAAATATACAAACATACAAAGAGGCATACAAATACATAAATAAATTACAAACAAAAATACAGACAAACATAAACAAACAAACAATATCATGAGTAAATAAATAAGTTTGTTTTTTCTGCCTGGGCTCCCCTGTGGTAGAAGTGACGTAAGAGCCTAGGACTGTACTGACACTTTTGGGGCTTCCTCGGCTGTAGACTATGGAGAAGCCCTGTAAGTGTCAGTGCAGTCCTAGGCTCGTATGTTAATTCTATCTATAACCTATGGTTTTCAAATGGGTGCCATCGCGCTATCAGTAAATGAAAGTTAATAACAAAGACAGATTTCGCACAATTTTTTCATAGATTTTTTTATTGCTGAACACACAATCGCTGGGTAACCTTCCCCTTTAACTTTAAAATATCTTATTAAATAAACTTCTATATTATGAACAATCTTTCTGTAACACAGATAAGTGTCAACACCGAGGATTTTCGAATCAACTGTCAAACAAATCTCGACCTAAGCCACTGTCCTAGCCACTGTCCTTGTTGAACTTTTGTCAGATGAAGGAAACGCCTGGACTTCATTACTACTTCATTCATTCAACTTTCATTGCAGTATATGCATCGAAAAGAATTCATAACAAATAATGTTTAAACATTTCACTACTGTTATCTTATTGCTATACAATACATCCATAATAAGGACACATACATGTAAATATTAGATCTATTGAATCCTAAAGACATCAATCCCCTTTTCCCCAAGTTCATTTGTAAAGTTTGTTTACGGTTCATGGAAGAAAGAGGATTAAAAGACAGTTTTATAAAGTATGCCTATGCTGAATTCAGCAGGCCATCTTCCAACTTCTTTATTTGATGGTTTCAATATACACATCTACCTTTGATCCAACCATGTTAAGTCAGTGTGCCATGTTATTCCAATTAAAGTTTCGTTTCTTTATAAACTTTGCACTTATGTACAAGTCTGTTGATGTATGACAAACAGATTGACTTTGCAACATCGCTGCATTAAAAAAAATTCTTTAAAGGAAGAATGCAAAAAAAAATTGCCAGGATTCACAAGTGGAAAAAATAACAAATTAACATCTGGTGGAACATGTGGAAAAAAAAATAATGCCTCCCCCCCCAAATCTTCCAGACCCCCACCCCCCAGGATATCAAATGGTCCACCCCTAACCCCTGAAACCGGGGTTTAATTTTGGGGAGGGATTGCTATTTGTGAAAACATTATCTTTTATGGGAAGAACATTACTAAGCAATTGCAAAAGTATTCTGATATGGGTGTTTGGGACACAAAATTTGTTTGCCAGGAATGTGTTTTTATGTCGTATGGCTTGGTACAGAGGTACTTATTAAAAATTCCATACCGGTTTGAAGGTCATTTTTGATTTGGAACTTTCATACTTGGAGTTGAAGTAAAAGACTGAAGGGAGAACAGTTTGAAAATAACATTGGATATACACACAAAAGCTGTGTTGATAAGCTGAACACAAGGGTTTTTTCAAAATTTTTGGAGAAGCATAAGAAACTATTTCAGAAAGAAAACAAAATACTGGAAAATACATCAAATGTCAAAGTTAATTCAGCTTTAACACTTTCACCACCATGGTTTGCCCAAAACCAATTTTTGTCAAGGTTATTGTGGACATGGTTTCTGGGAGTTGGGGGTGAACAGGTCAGGTGTTTGGTATATCACGTACCAGATTCTGATCAAACTGAGTAAACATCATTCATGTTTGCTTTTTTTGCATTTTTGTGTTTCTGTGACAAAATTATAATCAGTTATGATGTTGAGGATATATATCACTATAATTTTTTGGTTCAGAGTTGCTTGATACAAAGAAAACAACCATTATATCGAGGTGTAAACCCAGGGTGTTTAATGAACTTTGACCTAAATGAAAGAATGACCTGAAAGACGTGTCAAAGTTTCATGTCACATGACTTGTTGTTTACATATTTAACACATGTTTATAATTTTGCTATTATCTCATGAAGAACTTCGGCAAAATTTGACAAATTTTGCTCATAATGTTGATCATAACAAGATAATTACATTATCAGACAAGGAAAATGCCGACAGGCTTACACAATGACAGTTTTCAGACTCGGAGGCATATGATCATCTCTGCAAATTATGCAACAGGCCCAGATCATGTGAGGCCATGAGGGGATATCCACGCAATTCAGTACCAAACACTAGCGCTCACAGAGTGAGCAAACACAAAGTGAGTACCCCTAACGTCAGCTCAGTAGTCTGTAATAGATTGTAGTCAACTAAGAAACCTTGGAGAAAGGCTTAACACTGTGGCTATGCCGCTAAGTCCCTTTTGATTTTTGTCATAGCTCAAAATCGTTCTCCCACACCTCAACCTGAGCCATGAACACCCCCAACATTTTATGATATGACCCATCACAATGGCATGACGTCAACGGATCTTGACAGACGGAAGTCTTGACAGACGGAAGTCTTGACAGCAGCATACTGGTTTTCATACCTTCTCTGTCTATAAATAGACACGAGAAGGTAAAAAACCAAGGAGTCAATTACAGACAGCTGCACACACTACAAATATTGGTACTGAAACAGAGGAGTATTTTCAATTCATATCTCGTTTTATGTCTTGACTATCCATTCACATAAAAAATAATCATTGGTGCATTGAAATTTTCAAAATGAACAAAGAAAGCACTGTACAGACTGTGATCACAACTCATGACAATGTTGTACTTTACTAACAACTGAACAAAGTACAAAGAGAAATGTATTTTTGTCATACAATTCACAAACAAATGATTGCGTTCTAATAAATGAAATAAAAAGTGTTCTGTCAAGGTTGTTCATGGATTTACCCATGATGCAATGGTAGACTAAATTAGGACATTTTAACTAATTCTCAAAATCTTTTGGAAAGGAGTTTCATTGAAATATGGGAAAATATCAAGTTTCATTATTTTATACATGTTGTGAAATAGTCCACAACAATAACCTCAATCAAATTCTGATGTAAGGAGGTGCAATTCTTTAAAAAATGCTGCAATATCTACAGTGTGTTTCGATTGTGTTGTTGGCAAATGATGATAAAATGTTGAAATAATTTGCCCATATATTGCCTTCATTCATCTGATTTAAAATTCCACTTATCCATCTCTGATGTGACCAATATCAATCAACAAAACACAATTTGGTACAATTTATTGTGGTGTTATCACTGTACAAACACATTGATGCAATGGTTGTTCCAATCAGCTACAACCACCCTGCAAGGTACATCATCTGTCAGCGCTATACCACAGGGGCAGTTCAGCCCATCCCTATCACTATCAATACGACAAACAAACTCACCACTAATCGCAAACTTCAGTAGACTACTAGGTATCTCAGTAGCAACATAGATATATTTATCATTTTCAATTGCTATTCCCTTGGGGTATCTCATCTGACCATCCCCACTCTGACAACCAAAGGAATATAAATACTGGTCATGTGCATTGAAAACCTGGATACGATGGTTGTTACTGTCTGCTACCAATACCATTCCAGTAGTTGCTATGACTACACTCCGGGGGCCATTGAATTGCCCTTGACCTCCACCTTTGTACCCAAGTGACCAAAGGTATTTGCCGTATTGTGTATAAACCCTGACACAATGCCCAACATAATCTGCCACATAGACTTTGCCATGTACAGGACTAACCCCAATACCCATTGGATCTTTCAACTCGTTTTGTCCAAAGCATCTGATGACATGCCCATTCTCATCACTGACAACTACTTGATTATTGTTGTCATCTAAACTATAGTATTTATTATCACTTGATATAACAATATCACATGGTGTGAAAGGCTTCTTAAACTGTTTGAATTTCACAATTTTCTTGAATGTTCCCTCTCTGGTGGTTATCTGCAACCTATTATTGTCTTTGTCAGCAGTGACAATGTCTCTGTCTTTGTTTATCGCCACACTCTGGGGATGGCTGTACTGTCTCTCAGCACTTCCTTCACTGCCAATCGTCCTCACCAATCCTTTGTTGACTGGTATGATGACAGGACAGCCTGGTATTGGTTGATCTCCTATTGTCACATTAACGTGATATTTTCCATCCAATTGTCCAGCCACCCTAACTCTGTGTGTACCATCTCTGTTATCGATAATATTGATGTCTTCCCACAATGCATCAGGTTTTCTTACCTTGGCTTTCACTCGTTGTTTCTGGATGACTTGCTTTCCTGTGGAATCTCTGGTTGTGATCAGTAGATCTGCAGAGTCACCTTTCAGGAGTTGTTTTGGAATGTTTTCAACTGTACACTTTGATATACACACATCAGATTTCAGTATTCCCAGAATTCCATGCTCACAGAACTTAACATCATTTGGTGTGAAGATTACCTCTTCTTGTTCAGCTGTTGCTGTAGTTTCCATGGTAATCAGTTGCTTGATGCGAGTGCCAACATCAACCTTTGTAGCTAGAAGTTGAGCAGCATTCCCATGATGCATCAGTGTCTCTATGTAATTGACTGCACTTTTAATGTTACCATGTTTCAATTCCATCTCATCAATATCAGCAGCTGCTCTTTTAATTTTCATTTTGTAATTGTTTTTCAGTTCATCTATCAGTCTCTGCTCTTCTCTCTTTAGTTTCTCGATGATTTCTTCTGCTTTCATTCTCACCTTCCTTTCTTCTCTGTTGCACTGCTCTGTAAGACCAGTGCGTGTCTGCTTGGCCAGGGTTTTGTTCTTTTCAGCTTCCTGTTCTTTCACTTTTAGTTTGTCAAGCATGGCTTTCAATTCTGTTAGATACTCATCTGTTGCATCTTTCAAGTCTCTGTGTACATGGTCTGGTATGCGGTGTTTGACTATGGTACAGTCTATACAGACAGGTACCTGACAGGTTTCACAGTAGAATTTAACCTCATTCTTTGTGTGGACATTGCAATATTCCACTGTTTGTAGCGTAACCAGTGGACTGGTTGTCATAGCTGTTTCATATTCTCCAATGGTTATCAGTTGATGTGTCCTTGTGAGTGGTAGTTTTCCATGCGCCTTAAGACATATGTTACAAAGATAATATTTGCACTCCACACACCTGTTAGTTGCTGTATTTTCTTGACAAGCTTCACAGTTTTTCTTGTCAGTTCCCTGCATAAACTCCAGTCGTTTTTTGAATATTTCTATCAGATTGCTCATAAAGAAGTTGCCTTTTATCGCTGGCACACCTCCAACAGGAAGCTGATATCGCTGTCGACACTCTGGACACTTTAGAGAACCAATCTTCTCAACCAGTGTGACTAAACACCTCTCACAGAATGTATGCAGACATGGTAGAATTTTAGGAGACTTGAAGTGCTCCAGACAGATGGTACAACACAGGAAATCTTCACTGATTTCTTCCAAAACTTTGCGTTCAGAAGCAGCAGCCATTGTGCATAGGTGTGTCCTGTAAACCAACCTCAGACAGGTACAGAGCCGTTAGCAGATAGTGCCCCTTAACATGATGTTGCTGATGCAGTTTACGGTGTCATGTGACCTGTGAATGGTTAGAATTCTGAACTGTTGAAAATCCCAGGTGAGCAGTGTATACTAACATAGGGAGTTCTTGATGACCCACTTATTGATCACGCGATCCATTCTTTTGATTAGGCTGCATACACAGTGCGTACTTTCATCTGACAAAAGTCAAAGGTCATTTTCACAATGGGGTGTTGTATATTATGTATTTATTACCCAGGGTTTTTACATGACAACCCTGAATGTTTGTTCAGCACCCCAGCTGACCTTTGTACAGCACTCCATATCAACCAAACTGACTCATCAGTGACTCAAAAAAGTGCCTTGACTCAATAAAATTCTAGACTTTGAAGATATTAACTGTGTATTCAGCTGAGGAGAAGATTCGAAATTCCCATAATACAATACAATACAATTCCATAATATTTGTATTTTTAGTCCCAACGGACACCGTCCCGGGGGACTTATAGGTTTGGTCATGTCCGTGCGTGTGTCCGTGCGTGCGTGCGTGCGTGTGTGTATCCGTCCGTCCTTTTACGCAGATATCTCATTCTCAGAGATGCAAGAACCGATTTCATTCAAACTTGGTACAAGGATTACTTCATATGTCATACAGATGCACGTCGATTTGTTTTGGGATACGATCCAATATGGCCGCCAGGCGGCCATTTTATTACGATTTTTTCATGTACAGAGCCATAACTCAGACATGTTTCAACCGATTTTATTCAAAGTTGGTACAAGGACATTGACTAATGTCATAGATATATGCACGTCAATTTGTTTTGTGATACGATCAAATATGGCCGCCAGGCGGCCATTTTATCACAATTTTTTCGTGTATAGAGCCATAACTCAGACATGTTTCAACCGATTTTACTTAAAGTTGGTACAAGAACATTGACCAATGTCATAGATGTGCACGTCAATTGTTTTGTGATACGATCCAATATGGCTGCCAGGCGGCCATTTTATTACGATTTTTTCATGTACAGAGCCATAACTCAGACATGTTTCAACCGATTTTATTCAAAGTTGGTACAAGGACATTGACCAACATCATAGATATGCACGTCAATTTGTTTTGTGATACGATCCAATATGGCCGCCAGGCGGCCATTTTATTACGATTTTTTCATATACAGAGCCATAACTCAGACATGCAACTGATTTTATTCAATGTTGATACAAGGACATTGACCAATGTCATAGATATGCACGTCAATTTGTTTTGTGTTTTGTGATACGATCCAATATGGCCGCCAGGCGGCCATTTTATTACGATTTTTTTCATATACAGAGCCATGACTCAGACATGTTTTAACCGATTTTATTCAAAGTTGTTACAAGGACATTGACCAATGTCATAGATATGCACGTCAATTTGTTTTGTCATACGATCCAATATGGCTGCTGTGTGGCCATTTTATTACGATTTTTTTCATATACAGAGGCATAACTCAGGCATATCTCAACCGATTTATTCAAAGTTGTTACAAGGACATTGACCTATGTCGTACATATGTACGTCGATTTGTTATGTGATACGATCCAATATGGCCGCTAGGCAGCCATTTTATTACGGTGTTTTCATTTACAGAGCCATAACTCAGACATGTTTCAACCGATTTTATTCAAAGTTGGTACAAGGAGATTGACTAATGTCATAGGTATGCATGTCAGTTTGTTATGTGATATGATCCAATATGGGTGCCTAATGTGGCCATTTTTTTCCCAATTTTTTCATGTCAGGAACCATAACTCAGACATGTATCAAGCAATTCAAAGTTGGTACAAGGACATTGACTTATTTATACATATGTATGTCGATTGGTTTCACGAGATGGTCCAATATGGCCACATGGTAGCAATTTTGTTATGGTTGTTTCATGTCGAGAGCCCATTAACTCTGGCAAGTCTCAACTGATCTTATTCAGAGTTGGTACATGTACATTGACTTACGTCATACATATACATGTTGATTTTTTAAACAGTAAGATCAAATATTGCTGCATGGCGGTGATTTTGTTACAATTTTCAAATGTACAGAGCCATAATCAGACATATTTCCACCAGTATCATTCAAAGTTGGTACAAGGAAATTGTGACCTATTTCATACATATTTGGCTCAATGCCTTTTGCTTGCTTGTATGGATAATTCTGAGTTGGACGACTATAGGCTAGTTTTTGCTGCTATTGTAGGCGGTATGGTATGAATTTGGCATCCCTCATCAGCTGACATGGAATCATACCCTTTGCTGCTATTAGAGGCGCACTAGGAAGCTCATTATAGTGCAAGAAATGTGTCATCTTGCTTTATGATTTTCTTAATGATAAGAAATATACAGATGTCATGGACTGCTACAGCAGATACCTAGAAATTGTACATATACATAATGACCGGTGCTACTTGCGAACAAGTATTTGAAAACTTCAAAATTACAATTTTACTGAAAGGGGGTTAATTGAACCATGTGCAGGGCTTGACAATTTTTTTTCCAGTTCACTTGTCCGTCGGACAAGTGGATTTTCAATTTCACTTGTCCTCACAAAAATTTTACTTGTCCGCCATTTGTAATAATCAAGACCAAAATACTTGCGACGAATTCTGTAGCGGCTTTCAGGGCTTTCTTATTTTGGTAATTTTCGCCGATGTTGACGCCGATTTTTCTAAAAAATTTACATTGAAGTAGGCATGCGTACGGTCTGTGTGTTCCCGGCGTTATACGGCCTCCACCACAAGAGGCCGTATAATGCCGGGAACACACAGACATATACGCAGGTACATGTGAACATTGAAGGTACATATCATACATCGGCTTCCCGTGTTTGGCAAGCATAAATGCCGTCGTAAAAAAATTGGTCAGTTTCTGTCGCTGGTC
>LD346027.1:22331-47971 GCA_001465055.1 Ptychodera flava | reverse complement strand
CAAGATGTGACATCTTAAGGTCTAATATCCTATCAAAATTGAAGGGTATAGAACTTGTGGTTACTGAGTTATGCATATATATGTAAAATCAAGGTCAAAGGTCATCGAGATCACGTGACATTTTGAAAAAAAAAATTGTATTCCTAATCAATCCCTATATGCCAAAAATCAGACCTCTTTCCCAGAATTAAATATGTGCTTAATTAATGAGGTAAAGCGTGTGTTGTCAAAAGGTCTCCCATCCTACTAAATATAAAGGACATAGCACTTGTGGTTACTTATATATTGACATAAACGTATATTTTAGGTAAAAGGTCATTAAGGTCACATGACATTTTGTCAAAAAATTTCTATCCTATAGTTATCCCTATATACCAAAAATCAGACATCCAGCTCTATTGGCTTGCTCAGAATTAGATATGCACATAATTAATGAGGTACAGTATGAGGTGTCATAAGGTCTCCCACCATACCAAATATGAAGGTGTAGCACTTGTGGTTTCTGAGTTATTGACAAATATGTATATCTGAGGTCAAAGGTCATCAAGGTCACGTGACATTTTGTCAAAAAAATTGTATTGCTAAGTTATCCCTATATACCAAAAATCAGACCTCTAGCTCTATTGGCTCGCTCAAAATTAGATATGTGCATAATTAATGAGATATAATATGTGGCGTCATAAGGTGTTCCATCATACCATATATTAAGGGTGTAGCACTTGTGGTTACTGAGTTATGGACAAATATGTATATTTGAGGTCAAAGGTCACCGAGGTCACATGACATTTTGTCAAAATGTCTGAGATATCTGCGTGAACGGATGGACTCACGGATGAGGTACAATAATCGCAATCATACCAATCCATGATCCAATAACACTAGGTCAGAATCCGTAAGACAATAGTTGTAACCATAGACACAAAACAGCACAGAACAGACAGTAAATAGACGGTACACAAACAAACACAAATTCATGAAAGAAAGATATATGGACCTCTGGCCAAAAGACCAAGAAGAGATGTCATGTGTTTCGAAAATAGTAAGCGCATCCTACCCCACATGTGGCACCCGCCATATACATGTATCAATCTGTAAGTCAGATAGGTAGTGGTCACTAACTCAGGCCCCATGTCACCTATGTCTGAGATATCTGCGTGAACAGATGGACTCGCGGATAGATGAAAGGACGGACATGACCCAATCTATAAGCCCCCTGGACTTCATTAGTGGGGACTAAAAACTGTGTCACTGCATCCTTTTTGCATTAGGAGTACGATGAGAAACTAAATTTTTATTTTTCTTGGCCTTATATATGGGAGTCTATGGAGAACTGCCTTATACATGGGAGTCTATGGAGGTGTATAAAACTTAAAAGTCCTCTAACACGGCCAAATTTGATCACATTGTGAAACAAATCGACGTGCATCTGTATGGGGTAGGGTACTTTAATCCTTGTGCAAAGTTCGAAAGAAATTGACCAGGGCATGTCTGAGTTATCTGCGTGAACGGACGGACGGACGCACAGACGCACACGCGGACATGACCAAACCTATAAGTCCTCCCCGGATGGTGTCCGTGGGGACTAATAAATAAATCCGACAAACAGCAACTAGAGGGTCGATTGGCTGTAACACTTGCTCCACAAACTCTCCATTGTCCTGTTATTACAGCGCCCTAATGTGAGTAAGGGAAGGGAGAGAAATGAAAGGGAGGGAGGGCCAGCATTTTTTCAAAATGACGCTGTGCGTAAAATTGTGAGCCTTCAAAAGTGTTGGTGACCTCCCCTATTTTCATGCACACCAGCAGTGACCTTCCCCTACATGTCACAGTCCACATCAATAATATTTAGACCATTTTTACTTGTGGCCATCTTGGATTTTAACGTTAAAATTGACCTTATTTGTATAATACTTGATCAATCAAATTTCTGTACATTCACTTTGTAGACCATATGGCCAGGCTGCTACATTGCAAACATCTATGTCTTAAACCATGTCCACATTAATCTTGTGATGAAGATTTTGAAAGTATTATTGTTTCTGAATTTTCTATGACCTTTGACCTGCCGTAGACCTTGCAGCAAAGCTATGACTATATCGTTTCCTACATACAGTCCGAGAGCGAGGGCTGGTGTATATTGAAAAATGACTGGTAAGGGACGAAACCATATAACTAAAATTTAGAGTTTCTGGTGACCTTTGACTCTCATCATCCTGTACCTCATTTATTATACAATTATCAAACTAAGGCTAGCCAATAGAGCTAGAGATCTTATATTCGTGGACAGGGATAATTATGTAAGCAAAGTTTTCCGCCAAAATTTCATGTTACCAGGATGACCTTTGACCTTGATTTCATCAATATGCCTAGAAATCAGTAACTTCAAGAGCTACAGCC
Source organism: Ptychodera flava (assembly GCA_001465055.1). Lineage (NCBI taxonomy): Eukaryota > Metazoa > Hemichordata > Enteropneusta > Ptychoderidae > Ptychodera > Ptychodera flava. The sequence goes on along the minus strand of LD346027.1, from coordinate 45,574 downwards.
TTCATATTTGGTGGGATTAGGCACCTAATGGCATCACATCCCAAACCTCATTAATTCGTGAAAACACCAGCCCTCCCTCCTGGTAATTTCTGTCCAGTTCCTCATTTCTCTATTTCGCCATTTCGCAGTTTCACTATTTCGTCGATTATAATTAGCCGACAGAAATTATTGTACTTGTGTTCTAAGCAAGGATTATACTCAAAGTATATTTATATGTATTGAATGTCTTTGCATGCATGACACCATAGCTTTTTCAAGAAGTGTATTGTAGCAAGGTAACAGTTGAACAATTGTCAATGACACTCTGACTTCAACAACTTCAACAAATTCACACAATTATGTGTAAAATTTCTACTGTTGATAGCAGTTAATGATTGCTTGACTAAATGCTGCTCACCCTAACACATCACATTATTTTGTGTATATAGGCAGCACTACTATTGTCTTGTTTTTTAGTCCATTCTCAAGATGTTAATGAATTAAATTTTAAGCCTTTCCTATCATGTGAAAATCATTTTTCCGTATGGTTCCTATTTTTGTTTACCTGTAAGTGTTAAAGATTAAAGGGATGGTGAGCAACAATTGTACAGGGTATACATGTAACTATAGTCTATATCCATGCAGCACTGCATCTGTCCAGTGAAACAGTAATAAGTATATCATGAAGGTAGTACTGCATTACAATTTGAAGTTGAAGTTCTATGACTGAGAAATACCTGCTTATTTAAAACTTGTACTTGCAAATCTCCCATTTCTTTCCTGAGCTGTTCAAAGGCTTCTGGGAAAACGCCAACTGTACTGTCAAGACTTGATCTCATCACCTCTGCCATTTCTCCATTGTTTCCATGTAGAATTTCCAGATGACTAGCTGTATCCACTTGATCCTGCCTGTGAACTTGATTTTCTCCTTCAGTGCCCTGTACAAAAAATAATATAAGGCACACTTGTGTCACTAAAATTATGAAAAGAATCTTCAGGATAATGTAACTATTTTAGAACTGCCAAAAACTGATTCATGGAAAAAAAATTGCAAGCTATTTCTTGTTGGATATATTTAGGTGGGCAGACACGGTGCAAATGCAACAGAAATCCAGATGATGAGTACCAACTGCAAAGAAAACCAAATTTGAAATCAATTTGAGAAAATATTTTGTTCTTAATTTTCGAAATAGTATCAGTGACAATGAGCTTCCATTTTGAGCTACTGATATTAGTGTGAACTGTGTGTTAACATAAAAACAAACCCTGTATCATACTGGTCAGTATTTTGAACAAAACCTGGGTAGTATTCAAGGGGTAACTTCTTTAAAGCAAAGTCAAACTATATGTGTGGGTTAGTTTTGTCATAATTTAGAAAAATTTACACATGAAAAAAAAAATTTATTTGATCAAGTTTCATAAAGATATTATTAGAATACATAATGTTGCTAATTTCTTTTTATCCATTAAAAAAATGTGACTTGCCTTGTCTCTCCAAAGTAAATTTCACAGGCATGAACAAAATAATATACTTGAAATTGAATTTCAAGCAGTGAGAATTGGTGTGTATACATGTAGGTTCCATACTACACAGATGGTGAATTTATTTTAGTCCGACACCAAAACAACTGCAAAGATGATTCTCAAATTTACAATTTATACATTATTAGCAGCATCTTAAATTAGCCTATTGACAGAATAACAGTGGAAAGCGATGCAGATTTGGCATTTAAGTATAGAGCTGGATATTGATAAGGTTGTAAAATAATAACCACTACACAAACTCTTTTCACATTGAACAACCAGTTTCCTATTTAATTACCTACAGGCTTGTCTCATCAGTAACAGCTGATTACTGATTAATGAAATCTTATGACGCATTGGAAATTACAGTATGAGAAGAGTTTGTATAGTGTTTTATGCCAAATTTCAAAGGGGAGGGAAGATGTTCTTATAAAAAGATTTTGAATATATGTATAAGAACATTTGTTGGGACCTGCAAATTATATCATGCTACCATGCATCATCATGATTGGATGAGAGCTCATTGCACAGATGCCAAAATGCTGATTTAGCGGTGCTAAAACAGGCCCATCATGGTTGATGCAGAAACCAATAAAGGGGAGGGCATTTAGCTTGCATGGAAATTTTTCGGATAATAAATAGCTAGATAAGAAAAGAAATAAATAAAATAAATACAAGGTTAATTTAATAATTAGTATTTTGCAAACACAGGTGTTACGAGACTTTTTCATCCTAATTTTAGAAATGCCTCACTGTACTTTTGGCACTTTGCCATACTTGCACTGTCACTTTTTGTAGTCTGGTTCACTTGACAAAAATGCTCGGTCTAGGGCGGTGAAGTTTCAATGTTCAATCTCTGAGACGTCTGTTTTCTGCATTAAGGGTCTTAAAATGATAAGAACACCCCAATAAGATGACAGAGACAATATTAAGTTAATATGATGTAGCATTAACCCCTGCCACAATCAAGGTATACATTTGATTTTGGTACCATTTGCTCCATATAGCACTCACCTATTGGCTTGTACTTTATGATAAAGTACAATTTTATGTTACCAAAATTTTGTACATACCTGCCTGTGGCAGTGGTTATTGCTTTGATAAGTAGATAAAGCATGTGCACTTAATACATATCACCCAAATACAAATACAGAAAAAATTATCATATAGCAATTAACTGCTCCATGGAGAGTCGATACAAAAAAGTGCACAATGTAAAACATGTGACATCACACCATAGCAATAATGTAAGATCGACCTGAGCGGCCGATAGAGCTATCCCCTTTGTTATGTAGTAAATGACTATTTGATGAAGGAGGTGGAAATCAGCTTTGATAGCTATTATTACGGATGGCCTAAACAAAAATGGTACAAATAGCTGCAAAAATACAAACTTCATGAACATTTCATCATAATTTGAACATATCACATTAAGATCATCCCTAAGAACATGTTTACCAAATATCAAGGCTATCAGATGACCAGTTTTTGAGAAACAAATTTTTTTACATAAAATTGGCAAAAATTGCCGAAAAATAAAAAATTGAAGATTTCATCATAATTTCAATATATCACATTTAAATCATCCCTAAGAACCTGTATAATACATATCAAAGCTATCTGATGAGCAGTTTAACAAATTTTTCGACCAAAATGGCAAAAATTGCCCCAAAATTGAAGATTTCATCATAATTTAAATATATAACATTTAAATAGCCCCTTGTAACCTGTATACAAGATATTAATGCTATCAGATGAGTAGAATTTGAGAAACAAATTTTTTGACCAAAAATGGCAAAAATTGCCCCCAAAATACAAAGTTATAAGATTTCATCATATTTGCAATATATCACATTTTGATCATCCAAATGAAATTGTACCAAATATCATAGCTATCAGAGCAGTTTTGGTGAAAAAACTTGTGATCAAAATTGGCAAAATTTGCCTTAAAAATACAAATTTCCATATGTCTGCAAAATTTGGACAAATCTGACATATAGGTCAATTCTAAGGACCACTATCTCAAATATCAAAGCTTTCTGATTAGCAATTTTGAAGATTTTTAAAGATTTCTCGACCAAAATTGACAGAAATTGCCTTAAATACAAATTTGCATATTTAATCATGATTTGAACAAATCTGATTACGGTCATCCATAGGGACCTGTGCTCCAAATATTACTGAACTGGCAATTTCGAAGAAGAAGCTTCGAATGTAAAGAGCTGACGGAAGACGGACAACAGATGACAGACGACGGATGACAGATGACAGAAGCTGGACACCAACACACATCTACCTATTAGATAAACTCACCGTCACAGACAGCGGAGCTAAAAAAAATTATAACCATAACTGCCCCACAAAGCTTGAATACAAAAGAATGTCCACCACATTACAGTCACTACAACACAGGAACTCCAGAACACTGTGAAAACACATGTTGCATCCAACAATTACCTACTTAAAACTCACATCAAAGTTTCTCACTTTCGTTTTTCCACCATTTGAAAACTTCACAGTGCATTGGCACTCATTTTCAACCAAATTTCCTCTCTTGTGATTGTCACCTGAAATGAACATCCATTGCTGCTGAAGTTACACTGTACAAGTGTTGCTGGACATTAATTGAAAGAAAACAAGTCATTGACAAATGGCATTGTCCCTGCTTGTAATTGAGAATTTGTCAGTGGAAGTAACTAAATTGAAGTCAATATGATGCACATAAACAAGAAATGAGGGTACCAAAGACCTGTCCTTGACTAATGCCCATATTGAATTGGATTGTGGACACAAGTGTGAATGGCATTGGGTTCAAGGTCCTTTTACCAGGTTGGACAGAATTAGGTATCATGTAAGTTGGCTCTTAAAATGTCTAAATTCAACTAATCTGCAAGAAAGTGGTCAAGGCATGTGTGAAAATTTGACATGAAAAAATCAGAATGTCACATTAATTAGACTAAAAATACCGCAATTATACGGTGTCGCTCAAATTTGATCAGAATTGGTATATACCAGTATGGGTTACCAATGATCAACAATAAATGTTGTTTCTATCTGTTCAGTGGAGGAAAATTCTACGTTGATGTTATGGCAATGATTTCTGCACAGTACAACCAGAAAAACAACAAGAAATATTTAAACCAGAAAAACAAGAATGACAAAAGTAATTAAGGTCTAACTTTAGGTACTGGAGGTCAACTTTAGCAACATGCATAGCAGAAACAAGCCCCTCTTAGTTTAAGTATAAACGGTCTTCCCCCATCTACTGTCTATGGTTGCAGCTGGTCTGTTAATATGTAACAGTTCATAAACAATGACAGGAAATGAGTCAAGATCAGTGGAGTTTGCCTGTTTCTCACTGCCATGCCTCCTGCACATTTGCAGGATTTCACTTTTTCTTACTTCATTTGCACATTTTTGACACTGATGTGTTCATTTGAACAAATTCACATCTCAACCCCTGCATCTGCCTGTACACCAAATACTGAGATGGTAGCTTTGGCGGTATGGGAGCCTTTGTGTGTGACAGACATACATCCACACAATTACCCACAAATATACAGACATACAGACATGCAAATCAGATGCAAATGACTGATTCAGCTTATACGATAACCTCACATTGGTACACCAAATGTAAGCTAAAAATGGCCATGTTCATTACAGGAGAGACTTCGTATATATAGCTATTCATACTGCTAAATGCCTTTCTTGACTGTCAAATCTTTGTAGGATCAACATCTGCAGCAAGTGTCATCAGATTCAGTCTAGTCATTCAAGATAGAGACTATAAAGCTACTAATTTTCTTTCCGTGTGTAGAGGTCTAACTTTACTATAATAATAATGAGGTTGGTCCTAAATATGCTGGTGAAAATGTATAGCCAATCTACCTGCCACCCTTATATTACGAAAGGTCACTAAAAATGTCAATTTGTATAAATTAATTGACAGGATGTTGCTAAATGTTTTTGCACATTTTTAAAACACTGTGAGATAATCATCTTTACAGTGTTTCATAAAGTTTGATGCACTGCTTCATGACATTTACCCAAAATATAAATCTTCATTAAAAATGCAAATTAATAATCAATTAAAACAATACCGCTGAAATTGAATGTCATTGCATTCTATTTACATCACTGGGAGATCAACATCCGTAATTTTACTTTCATCAAATTTGCTGCTCAGCAATTCTAGACAATATCACCCTAATAGCGAGAGCTTACTAAATATGCAAATTATACATAACTGATATGATACTGCTATATGTGTTTGCATACAATGACAACACTAAAAGATTAACATCTGTACCACGTGTCATCAAATTTGATGCAGTATACTGGACATATTACACTGAAATTCATTAAATATGAAAATTATCAATTAATTGAGTCATGATACTGCTACATGCCTTTACACATTGTTTTAGCTCAGGTATATAAACATCTTTACAGTGTTTCATCAAATTTGAGTCAGTATATCTTGACATATCACCTTAATTATGAAAATTAATTAAATATGCAAAAAAGCTATTAATCGACACAATATACATCAATGTGTTTGCGCCCTATCATTTTTGACAAACATTTGTACAAAGTTTCCTGAATTTGGCGCAGTCTCTCTGGAATCACAACTCTTTTCAAAAAATCACTTATTATGCAAATTAACACTAATTATGCATTCCACACCAAAAACAATCTGTATGTATATGTATGTCATAATGTATTATCGTTATACAAGGTATGAAAGGAATTGGCTCATGCATGTTTGAGATATCTGTGCAGGCAGATCGACGGATAAGTCCCCTGGACTTCATCTGCAGTACTATATAAATAGGCAATTGGTCTTAATCTGACAGGCATAACTGTAAAATCTGATCAAAATAATGAGATATGTCTTTGAAGGTTTGGAAGCTACATTGTAGTAACTCTGCATGTCCCTTGATAAAGTGAGGTTTTACCAAAATACTCCTTGGGATCATAAAGCACACCGGGCCATCAAAGCAGTCAATTTGACGGTTGCTTAATTACCTGGTCTGTCGGAATTGCCTTGGTATCACAATTTCCTGGACATTTTACAGGAACCTTCTGACAGACTTCAGCTTCATTGGTCTAAAAAATGAAAATGGCAAAAGAAAATCATGGAATATTCTTTAATTTTCTCAATCAACACAAAAATTGATTTACTGTAACTCAACAGCATTAAAATATAGAACTGTAAACTGAATGTGATTTTAGGTTCAACTTGATAAAATATCAAATTGAAGAGTCTTTTATTCCTTGCTCTTATCCATGTAGCAAATGTTTAACAGTTATTATAAGCTTACTCAAATCATTCAAACTTCATTTATAAGAGTTTACAGTTTTGTGATCTGGAAATCTGGAAGTAACGTGCTAGTGTAGGGAGTGGCTTTAATCAACCAATTACATTAAACAGTCTGTGATCATAGTGTGGAATGTCACCGCAATATTCTGGGTTTGTCAATATCTCAAGATCTCATTGTAGAGATTGTAGAGGGTGTCCAGTATTTGTATTTATTAAGGGAATTTAGCTGAAATAGTTTGGGATTCATAATCATGCAACTGGGAGAAAACACTTCGAAAGGTTCTTACAATGACTGGAAATTGGAGATCAATTGGCAACATTTCTGCTGCCATTTACATTACATTATCCATATACTGAGAAGTGAAATGAGCCCTCCCATATGTGACAGAAATTTACCAACCATGATAGTAAACCATTGAAAATAAGTAAGTCATTGAAAATCAGATATGTTAGATCACTGTGGCACAGTGCACTTTTTCTATCAATGAAAAAGGAGTTTACCATGCTGACAGACATTTAACCAAGATGGTTGAGTGAAATCATTTCTTGTACACAATATGCACTTGTTACCACCCTATTCTTGTACACATATGCACTTGTTGCCACCCTATTCTACCTTTATATCAATTGTCAAACATCCATATCACTGCCATGTAGTGATGTACAGTGAATCAACAATTTCAACGAAATCCCAAAATCAAATTTCTTATACATATGCACTTTTTTCTCCCACTTCAACCAAAGTACATTTGACATAAATTATCAAACATATATAAATGATATAAATGTACTTAATAAAGGAAAATTGTTAATTTTCTAAATTTGCCCAGTAGCTCCCATGTATTACATTTTGATATTTTGGAGTTAGGCGATAGATCAGCCTCATCTTGCCTTCTTATTGTTAGACAAAAATTGATATCCCAAAGGCATGTGTGAAATTTCATGACCCTTCAAAAGCTTGCATGAAAAATGGCGACCTACCCCCAAAAAACACAGCATGTTCTCCCCCCTATAATTTCTGTCCAGTCCCTTATCAGAAATGAAATGTTCAAACATCACAAGGTAGGATCTGATCCCTTAGCGACTTTACTTTTCAATACAAGTGCCATGTACAGAACATATATGCCATGGAAAGATAACTCACTAATACAAATTCAACCAGAAATGGGTGGCAATGTAATAGTCCAAGGGCAATGCAGAGGGGCACAGTGGTACAATCTACATCATATTTGCAAGCCTATATCTGCAAGCCCTATGGCCTAATATGGTCATGACCATGCAGTCTTGTGGCAATTAATACGGTAAATCAGAAATAACCTCTGTATATCGACTCGTTTCTTCATTCTCATGTAGTAAAGTGAAATATTTTGTACTGCCCTATCAATTTGATCCCATTTTGTCTCTGCATGTCAGCTTACCAACTGAAAGCCTCATTGCAGGGAGGAAGAAATATTGTATTATTCTGAGTGTTTATATACATATTCATAATTTAATTTGTATAAAACTTATTTCTAACCTTCATTTCCTGGAACACCAATTGTTCTCCATGACTGCATTGCACAGTATCTTTCATCTTGAGTCTGCTAGGCTCCATACTACGTCCATCATTGGTACAACACTGCACTTCCTCATGGGATACAAAACCCTTCAATTCCCCTTCCCAGCTGTTGCACAACTTGCATATCACGGTTTTGTCCTGTATTTCTTTATATGCATCCAGGTCTTCTTGGAGATTGGAGAGAGCCTTCTGGCAATTACCTGCTGGACACTTTTCCTCACTGCAAATGGGTCGGCAGAAAATGATACCTTCAATCAACTTTTGGCAGAATCTGGTATCTGTCAATGTTATTAGAATATCAATATGCCTCAGGAACAGACACTGAAATTCTAAAATATTTACAATATTTTGCTGTCCTGCTGCTTGTACTTATTTTGTGGCCTATGGAGTAAATGAAAATTTCACCTTATTGTTTTAGTGTATGTATAACTTAAATAGTGAAAATTTCCAGGTAGAGTTATGTACATGAGGCAATCTTAACTTGAAAATATTTGTTTCTTTCAGTGATTTGTATATCACCATCTTTGCAAGGTTGCTCCTTATATTTATTCTTGATTATGAAAGAGAATGCAGTTTTAAGTTTTCTTTGAGGTAAATTTACACAAAGAAACATTAATTCTTCTGTTTCAATTCAAATATCAATTTCACATTTTCTCTTGTTTACATGTTTAATATAACCCACATTTCTGATGTGCTTTCAAAAGTGTTAATATCCCTAAGTAACAAGAACACTAACCTAGTTTTATTCAGGAGCAGTTATAGGCTGCATTCAAAAATACTGGCAGTGTTTCATCTAGGCTGCGCGATTGCGCGATTCCCCCTCTTATGTGTGCTGCGCGCCGCCGATCACAGGTAGAAGGGGCGACCCATCGCGCACTGCACTGAGCTGGCTGGAATGGCTGCTATCATGGGCGTCACACTTCAATGCATTTGACCCATTATCGGCACCTGTGGTAACGGGCATTGTATAGTGTTGCAAGAACATTTACATGGAAGGGACTAATTTTAGTTCGATTTTGATACTTTTTGAAACAATATTTCCGTACGCTGATTTTGCATATGAAAGCCTGTCACTTATAGTGTCAGCCAGTTGAGAGTTACGTTCACAAAAGTTCATTGCCCTAGCCCGATAAGGTTTCTGTGTCACATTATCTCTTAGCTCTGCATGGCAAGGCTGTGTGTTACCGGCGTTATTGCTGTCACAGAAACGTGTTCAGTGCAGACTGCATGCAATGAAAGTCACAAGCATGCTGTGGTGTCAATGGGTCCGGTTTTTGAGTTCATTGAACAGACACTGACTTATTTTTCGGGGCAAATAAACCCTTAAGTTAACTGTCGGTGACAACCAACCTCTCTGTTTGTTATTTTCCCGTTCTAAAGTGACTGACAAAAAGCAACTGGAGCGAATCTGACATCGAGAAACTCCGCATGGCTTACTAAGGTTCGACCCTGTAAGTTGTTCGTTTTAATTCTACTGAGTCTGCGCACAAAATTACAAGACCAGCTAGGTCACTAGAAAACAAGTCATCGTTGATGACACAGTCCCCGCTTGTCCATTTTGTTATAATCTTTGGTGTCTAGGTAGCTGTGGTCTAGGTCGCTGTGGAATGACATTGATGCAACGGGTGCATCAGGCCTGTGACTTGCATAATAAAGTAATCTGAGGAACGTTCAATAAAATTGACCTATCTCTGCCAGTAATGACCATTGAATGAACTTTTGATTACATCACACATAACGATGCCCTCACTGCCTCTAGTGTCATGACGGCACATACTATACACATGGTTTGGTGGAATTTTCGAAATGCTATGGGATTGGGTATGTTGTTGTAATCAGCCATCAGCCATTTCGGATCATATAATGAAACAATTTAATGTGCACAAGAATGCAGCCATAGTATTTTATCTTCGTATCACGTTTGAACAAACTCAGTCCATCGAGGGACAGTGACCCATGTTTATGTTTCAAAGACATAAAAAAATCACACCAAAATTGTAATCAAATGGCTGTCTCTTGACCATATGGATCATAGCACAAAATTAGTAGACATGCATATGTATGCCATAGTACTTTATCTTTGTACCAAGTCTCAACAACATTGGTTAAGGAATATTTGCATATAATTAAGCCTCAAAGACATTAAAAAATTCAAAAATGACCATTGGGCAGGGATATTGGAAAAAAATTTACAATCTGGCAGCCATATTGGCACATGTCACGAAAAAAATTGACATGTATGCCATAGTGCTTGATCTTTGTGCCAAGTTTGGACAAAATGGGTGTAATGACCTTTGAATTATGCTTCAAAGACATGCAAAATTCCAACAAATTGGCAGTTCTGCAGCCATATTGGATCCTATCGCAAGGTTAATTGATACATGCATATGCATGCCATAGTACGTGCTTTGCCTTTGTGCCAAGTTTGAACAAAATCGGTTCAAGGATGTTTGAGTTACGGTTCAAAGACATGAAAAAATCGCAAAAAAATGGCCACCTGTCAGCCATATTGGATCATTTCACAAAATAAATTGGTTTTCATATGAAGGGCATACTGTTTTGCTTTTGTGCAAAATTTGAACAGAATCGGTTCAAGAATGTCTGAGTTACGGTCCATAGACATGAAAAATCACAACAAAATGGCCGCCTCACGCCCATATTGGATCGTATCGCAATATAATTTGACATGCATGTGTAGGCCATAGTGTTATGCCTTTGTGCCAAGTTTGAACAGAATCAGTACGAGGATGTTTGAGTTATGGTTCAAAGACACGAAAAATCGCAAACAATTGGATTGTATCGCAAACTAATTTGACATGCACATGTAGGCCATAGTGTTATGCCTTTGTGCCAAGTTTGAACAGAATCTGTTCAAGGATGTCTGAGTTATGGTCCAAAGACATGAAAAATCGCAACAAAATGGCCGCCTCGCGCCCATATTGGATTATATCGCAAAATTATTTGACATGGATATGAAAGCCATAGTGTTATGCCTTTGTGCCAAGTTTGAAGATAATCTGCTCAAGGATGTCTGAGTTATGGTCCAAAGACATGAAAAATCGCAACAAAATGGCCGCCTCGAGGCCAAATTCAATCGTATCACAAAATAAATCGACGTGCATCTGTAGGTCATAGTGCTATGCCTTTGTGCCAAGTTTGAACGAAATTGGTTCAGCAGTGTCTGAGAAACTGTTGATGACGGACGGACGGACGGACGGACGGACGCACAGACAGGACCCAATCTATAAGTCCCCGCCGGACGAAGCTAACTGGTTTGAAAAGGGCGATGTTGATCCAAACTTACAGTAGTAAGGGATGATATAAGCACTGTAAAAACGTGACAAACAAGTACACTATTTTTTTCAGAAGCTACAAAACATTCCTTTATAACTCCAAAAGAGTTTTTTCTTGCTTTTTGTAGTGCAGACAGTTCAGTAAAAAATGAAAAAAAATCCCTTGAAGGTACAGTGGGAATGGCTAACTATTGTTAATTTTTATGTTTGAATGTACATTAAGCCCTAAGAAAGCAAACATACAGAATATGTACAAACAAACATACAGAATAATTTAGCATACAGAATATGCTTCAATTTTTTTAGGAATAGTAATGCTTATTAATATTAATGAGCTGTCTGCCACTCTTGGAAGCCCTATACATTCACAACAGTGATAGGCAAATTTGTTGACTTTTGAAAAAATCTTATAGAGGATGGTGTTTGTAGCCAGCAGCTTCGATTGTGTAAGCAAGTTATTTATGGCTTGTAGTATGTATAATACAAGTAACATCACTGCAACATTACAACTTACGTATAAAGATGTCATTATATGTTTCAGTTAAATCCCCCTCAAAATTTTAAAATCCCCCTCAAAAATTACAGTAGAGGGGGGACCAATCCCCCCCTGGTGTAGCATCCTAGATGAAACACTGCTGGGGTGGGGTTTAAGATTTGAAATCTTACATTTTTTAGATTCCCTCAATATCCTCTAAAACATTTCAAATCTCCTCCTCTACATGCCAACCAGGGCTGTAGAAAATAGCCCGCAGCCGGCAAAAACAATCAGCTGTCAGCAAAAATTTGCTTGCTGTGAAAATTATGTTCAGTCAAAAGTCAGGACAATTTGCATAAACTTTGTGTGCTCACACACTACTTGTAACTGTTTGTACTTTTATTCCTGCCACGTGTAACCAAAATTTTCTACATCCCTACCAATATTTGAATTAAATTTTGACATCTTTTTTCTTCAGTAGTTTACAAATGCTCTTTGTATCAACTCCTGCATGTAATATCTCATGTTCCAGTATTCAGCTTATCAGCACAACCTCAATAATGTGTAATATACATTTCCACCCAGCCATAAATTGTAATGTTAATATTTGCTTGCTACTGAATGCTGAAGAGCGATTAAATCAATTTTAAGAAGAAAGATAATTTAATGGTAATCCAAACAATAATACTCCCATGATGATGGTGATGATGATGATGATGATGAAAGTGAGGGAAGTGATGGTGAGGACAGTGATAATGACAACAGCAAGGAGCAGATGGAGGATCAAGCAAGTTCAGCTGAATGAGGAAGATGACACTGAAAATGTAGATGAGGGTAGTTATGTGTGAAAGAATCTTATATAAGATAATATTCAATACTCATAGTCCCTAAAAACAAGTATTTACTTGTCAATTATTGTTCCTAGATATGTGCATATTTAATGAGGTATACGATGTGGTGCCTTTAGTTAGTTAGTTCATCCCATCAATTATGGAGACAGTAGCATTTGTGGTTACTGATTGATAACAGTATTTGTGAAATTGTGGTCAAAGGTCATCTGGATCACCTGAAATTTTGTAAAAAAATACTTGTTCCCATATTTGCCTCTATATACCAAAAAATCAGACCTCTATTGGACAGCCAATAATTAGATATGCATATAACCATGAGATAGAGGATGTGGGGCCATAAGGTCCCCATAATACCAAATACAGCCCGTTGCTGTTTAATAACCTTCCCATTTCGATGTCTGGTATGCACACTGTCACATTGTGTATACAGATCGCATGGTGTTTCTTATCTTACACAAACAACAGGGCACCGTAAGGGGCTATCAATAATAAAAGCTAGCTGACACACGACAAACGTAATTCTTTCGTTAGAGGGGGAGAAGTAAAAGATCATTTGATTAAGTTTGTGTGCGTCAAAATCGCATAAGGATTTTCGTCTATTGTTTTCTAAATTATGACCACTTGCGCTTGTGGGAAAAATGTGGAGCTGAAATTACAGCAGCATTGTGGAATAAAAAAAAGAGTTTAAACATGAATTTACAAAAGAAATACTGTCGCAATTAATTTATGAATTGAAATTGATACTTTTCTGTATAGAGCTGCGCAGTACAGAGACACATGCGGTACGCGGTGCGGTAAACCGACATATTTGAGCGTAAAATGTTCTGTGGAGGTTTAATCATTAATGTGCACTTCCGGTATTTTTTCATGGACGTGTTGATCGGAGAGGTGCGTGTGGGTTTGTCAAAAATGGCATCATAATACGAGATTGGAGATTTCACATAAGAATGTTCGTTTTGAGGGGGGAGGGAGGGGGTTTCAAGTAAAACGAGAGAATTACGTTTCTTGTGCATCAGCTTTTATTATCGATGGCCCCTAAGAGAGCTGGTGTAATCATTAGTCTTTAAATTTTAGTCTTTAAATTTTTCTTGATAAACAAACTCACCGGCAGACTGTAATTAATCTCATGTAATCTGAGGAGAAATCATCACCTTCAAGAGACCCTGTTGTTTGTGTAACATAAAAGCACCATGCGATCTGTACACACAATGTTTATGATACCAGACATCCAAACGGAAAGGTAAGCAGCAGCAGGCTGTATGAAGGGGATAGCACTTGGGGTTACTGATTGATAGACACATATGCATATTTGAGGTCAAAGGTCATTGAGGTCGTGACATTTTGTAAAAAAACTTTCCCCTCATAGTTATCCCAGTGCCCAAAAATTCAGTCCCATAGCTCTATTGGCTATCCTATCCTAGTACACTTAATAAGGTGCAGGATGTAGTGCCACAAGGTTGCCCATCATACTATATGCTGAAAATAATAAAAAAAATAAAAAGTAAAAGATAAAATATGAAGGGTATAGCACTTGTGGTTACTGATTTTGAGGCATACAGTATATGCATATTTTAGGTCAAAGGTCTTCGAGGTCACATGACATGATTTTGTCAAAAACTTTACCCAATAGTTATTCCTGGTTGCCAAAACTCAGACCTCCAACTCTATTGGCTATCCCAGAATTATATATGTACATAATTAATGAGGTACAGGATGTGGCACATAAGATACTGAATATGAAGGGTATAGCACCTGTGGTTACCAATTTAAAGGCATATATGCATATATGAGGTCAAAGGTCATCAAGGGCACATGATATTTTGTCAGAAAGGTTCCTCACATAGTTATCCCTATGTACCCCAAAAACCAGACCTTTCGCTCTATTGGCAAGCCCACAATTAGATATGTGCATAATTAAATGAGGTAAAATATAGTGTGAGGGTGAACAGTAAGCCCAAAATTTAGGTGTTCAGTTTGGTCCTATCTGACATTGTTAGACATCAGCCCTCTCAGACTCTTGTATAACACTAGAAAGAGATATGGCCATAGCTTAGCTGCGGAAGTATAGGGCGGGTTAAAGGTCATAGAAAAATGTGAAAAATAATACTTTAAAAATCTTCTCAAAATCGACATTGCTTGTGGCCTTGAAATTTGGCATGAAGGAGCCATGCTCCATGGTCTACAAATGATGTTAACAGAATTTTGATTGAATAATTTTTATGCAAATGAGATGGATGTGACCAGTCGGCATGGTAACGAAATGAAAATGTGGTCTTTGAGTTTAACCCATGTGCAAAATTACAAGTCATTTGTTGCAACAGTCTTTGAATGAGAGCCATGATACATAAAAGTAGGTTAAAGGTTATTCAAGGTCATCAAAAAATTGTCAAAAAAATTTTGATCCCATAGTAACTGACTCCTATAAAACAGGAACCATACCTGTAGACTCTGTAGTTGCTGAGATAAATTAATTAGTTATGGAAAAATATCAATTTAATCACTTAAAAATTTTCTTCTCAAAAACAATAAGGTCAAGGAACCTGACATTTGGCATAAATGGCGTCTTAGTACTATATATGCCCTATAAAAGTTGTTAACAGTTTTTTGATTGGTCATGTGTTATAATTGCAAAGAAGAGGAAGAAGAAAAAGTAAGCAGTAGTAGTAGTAGTAGTAGAAGAGGAAGAAAGTTGAACTATAGTAAATCCAATACGTCGGTTTCGAGTTACCATAAGACCATGCAGTAATTCAAGGATTTTAAGCTTTCGCCACTAGGGGCGCTCTTCCTTTGACCGGAAGTGAGGGCTACTTTCTGGACTCCTGTCTGCGAATATTGCAATAACACAGACTCCGTATCCCTAACCTAAGTTTAGTCTACTTTCATCTGCTCTGTTGTCACCGTAAGCGTTTGACTATGCCAAACTTTTACTGCACAGTCGGCAAACTCGACAAATACCCATGGATGAATGGCATGACCTTCCACCGTTTCCCCGATGTTAAGAAAGAGAAACGCCTGAGATCGAAATGGATAAGGATGATACATCGTGAACTTAGCTGGGTACCTAACAGTTTCCACATGTTTGTCATCTATTCTGCTCTCGGACTATGCGCCCCATAGACGTGTGTCCATATGTCTGAGAAAAAGAAAGTCAGGAAACCAAATGGCTATATTTCCTATATATACTATAGGGATTATGCCACCATGTCATCTTCGACGTTCGATTTTACTGTGAAAAGTAACAAGTTCATCTATCATGTAACCGTCGATCGTTCCCTCAAAATTCATACCTGGTACTTAATTTGCTTCAAAATCGCTCGTTTCGTGTCATTTTCTGCCCAATTCGACGGACACATCGCCAAAACATAAGCGTGAGTGACATTATTCGACCTTATTCGAGGGCGATGATTCTTATAATACTAAACGAAATGGCAACAGTCTCGATGTCGGCATCTTGCCAACGCATGTAAAATGGGAACTTGCCTCGCTACTCGAAGAGCAAGATCATTAAAATGCATTAAAATAAATTTTCACAAACACAAACTAAGGAAAGAATCTACACTGCAACTGATGAGAAACCACACTCGGGTTTCGAAACGCAAGCATCAAAGGGCCACTCTATCAACTTTGTCATACCATAGGCCCAGCTGCATCTCGCCATAAGCTTTCCCCACACGAACAAAACATTACCGTACACACAAATCCAAACTTCCCGACAAATATCCGAAACAAAACAAACATTTTTATTAACACAAACAATCGGATAAGAATGTAGGAACACATATTCAAAACGAATCAAACACAAACTCGACAAAAAAAAACCCATTTTGGATAGTATGGTGGGGAGCCTCTTTCACATGTTTTACATTAGTTTCTAATCCAAGGTCAATGGATTTCTCAGCAAGCTCTACCAACTCAGCCTTTTTAGCTTTGGAAAGGAGAATCTTATGGAAGACCGGTCACGACATGCGACATGCGAGTTTTTAAAACTGCGATCCGCGGTTAGGGTTAAGGTTAGGGGTAAGGGTTAGGGTTAGGGTAGGGGTTAGGGTTAGGGTAGGGGTTAGGTTTTCTCTCGTAAAAAGCCTTACTTCGCTCTCAACCCTGGAGGTTAGGCCAAGGGAAAGAAAAATTGTAACGGCATAACTTAGGGTTAGTTAGCGTTAGGGGTTATGGTTAGGGTTAGGTCGCAGATCACAGTTAAAGACGCAGGTCGTATGTAGCAGGTCGTGACCGGACTTCCATACATGTCGGAGTCCTAACGTGGCCGTTATTTCTCCCAGGGTGTATCCATTGTAGAAGTATGCAGAAATAAGCTCGTCTCTACCTGACATGTATGCAAACGCCATATTAGTTTTGCAACTCGCATGTCGCAGTTTAAGAACTCGCCTGTTGCAGTTTAAAAAAACTCGCATGTCGCATGTCGTGACCGGTCTTCCATAGAATCTTGCTTGCTTTTAAAAATTCTCGTAGCTCTTTCATGTTCATTTTGCTGACGTCTTCACGCGTGATGTTGCGACTTCCCTCCATGACTGAAATTTTAGCCCTCACTTTTGCAAAATCTCGAGCGCCCCCATGCGACCGATGTTAAAAATTCGTGCGTTTTCTGACAACTCAAAACCGACGTATAGGGGCCCAAGCCCCTTCTCGTAAGTATAAGACTAAAGGACAATCTACTGCTAAACAAGGGTTAGCTGGAAATTACCCACCCATATCTATGTGTGCCTGGCGTGCAATTCAAACCTACTCAGACGCACAAATAGCCACCATCTCTTCTATGTGATAACCACCTCAGACTAGCCCAGAGTTCTATGCATTACTCAAATGCAGGTTAGCTGCAATAACTGTAGCTCATATGGGCCATGCACCAGGTTTTTCTGTCATTTTGATGTCTTTCTGTCTTTTTGATGGCTTATAGAGGCTACACAACACAATAGAAAAAGCCGGTGAATGGCCCTAGACTACAATTATTTCAGCTGTAGTATATGCATCTTCCTGGTAAGCTCATTGATATGCTGTCTGTTTGATACAATCTTGAACATGTAATGTTGTATTGATACAATATCAGTGCAAAGGACTAGGCCTGAACGCTTTCACTGCATGTTTTGTAAAAATAATATGTGACACCAGTGGCCTCGTTCATCTCGGGTCGTCTCGTCTCGGACCGTGCTTTCCGGTTAGCCCAGGAGCGTGGCAGCTATGATTTAAATGTCCTGGTGTAAGAATATATCACTTTTTACTTTTTCCATTCATGGACAACAACAAAATGGTAATTTGTTCATACCTGAAATTTAAGTGCTTTAACAGTGAGTGGTTTTTGATGGACCAGATAAATTACGATAGGTGGGATCCCTAAATGGCGAACCAAAACAACAGGACCTATACAGTCAGATACTGGTTCATGGCAATACTAAATTCTTGCTAGGTCAAACTGCTTAAGACCCCATATAGCCTTTGCTGGCCCAGTAACTTATATAGAGATCACTGTAGACTTTCTGGCCCAGATAAACTGGCACAGAATTCAATGTTGAATATATACAAGCTTTCTGGCCCAGTAACCTGCATATTCAATTTGGAGTCATATGCCAGCTATAGTTACTATACAGTGGCTGTATTGTCTGTGTAATATGTTGTAGTTTTTGTGAATGTAGCAATGACTGCATGGCATATTGGAAAAAGTACTTAATTAACACAAACATGTTGCTTGAGGGCATTTAGAGATTAATGAACGAGACCATGATCTAAGTATGCTGAGAGTGAGCACATTAATCCTTCAATCTCAAAATCATGTTGTTTTGTAGAAGTGGACATACCCGACTCGATCATCAATACAGGATTTACAAAATCTATGTCCACAACAACTGTTTAGGTAAGGTTCCCTCATTAGCAATCCACACAGAGGACAGATATAGTCATTGTATGCTGGTTCCTTCAAGACAGCATTGTAACCAACCATGATTGTGTAGTTCCCAGATGATGGCTCAGTTTCACTGGCAGCTGGATCATATATTCTGTCAAAATCTCTGTATAAATAAAGGAATTATACTGTTAGATATTACAGTATTGCTAATTGTGTTAACTGCAATGCTTCCATAAATAATAAATATTGTCATTGTAAAATCAGTAGTTTCTCTCAGAATAGCGCCATTCATATATAAATCACTTTTCATGAATATTCATAATGACGTCATTTGTAAACAATGCGGACAAACATTATTGGCATAGAGTAGTGTAATGCTAATCCCGGGTACCATGTCCTGGGTAAGAAATAATGCTATACTGAAACTGGCAGTTAAAGAGGTAGCTGAAGTCCCGTGAGCTTAAAATGGCAACAACAGTTCCGTCATTTGGTTTGATTTTATACTACACATGAAGGACTGGTCTTCTTTACTTTAAAACATTGTTCATATTTTTCAGCATGCCCTTCAGCCGCATGACTTTCATATATCAGACATATATATCAGAGATATCTGGATGTTTAATATATTTTGGCGCGCCCTTAGAGCCCAGTACTTTAATATATCAGAGATATATGTATATATCTTGGTGTCTGTGAATTGAAAGTCTGTTTTGCAAAGTGTACTAATCATTATCAAATCTGCAGTTCATATGAAAAGGATAACATAAAGTTCCTGATACTTTTCTGTTTTCTCTATGAGAATTAAGTATTAGAAAGCAGCGCGCACTAATATTTCACAATCACATTTCTCTTAAAACAGTTCTGGACATCTGGTTATGCCTCTCCTCGGATGACCCCTAAACGCACAGGGGATAGCAAAACGTAGTGCCGTTGACTTGGCAGGAAAGGGGGTACCCAAAAAGGGCCCGATTTCCACCGGGTTGGGAGAATAACGGTCACCAGTGCTTAGATTCTGACTACACCGAATTTCAAGCGGATTTTCACCGACTTGGCAGGAAAAGGGATAAATCGGCGCAAAAAACCCATACAAGCTCAGGTAATTAATCGTATGTTCTTTCTCAGTTTTTCTCGATTAGTCGAGTTCCAGTCCAATTCAATAAATAGGTGCATAAACCGCAAGTACCGTTCCGTCTCTTCAACCCAAATCAGCTATTTCAATAAATCATTCGTTCTGTCTATTCCACTTCATCCACGTCTTCAGTGTTTCAGCCAGCGTGCGGCATTGCGACATTTCTCACTGATACACATGATACACACAATGACAAGCACATAATTCAGTGAGAAATTGTTGGAGCACATAATTGGCAAAGTGATATCTAACTTTCTTTGAAGTTTAATGGTACACAATTTGCAGGTCTCCAGATATATCTGGAAAGTGAGATGTTCCATGCACAAGTCCAGCATACATTTTCATCTGATGATGCTCAATAACTTGCAGACTCACGGTGAAAATTGGGGAAACCCAATTAATGTTTTCTTTTCTCTTTTTTTCAAATTTGGTTGCCATAAAACAAAGTGGCTGCTACTGAAAGCAACAATCCTGAGGAATATTTCAGAACCTTTGTTGAACAGAACACCTTATCCATAACATGAATTCATATGTTATATTTCTGCTAGTTCCATTCACAATTCACTGTTCATAAATGCAGATAACCCTGGATAGGTCAAAGTTCACATTTTGTCAGCAGTACATTTTTTTATCAAAGTTGACAGAGCATGCATATTTCACATTCTTTTACAAACTTTAAAATAGTCATGATGTATGTTTTAAGATGATGGAAACAAACATGTTAATTTGTTTTTTGGCCTTTTCTGCCAGCCGTCACTGAGAAATCCTTGATCATACAAATCAGAATGCGAGGGAGTCATAAGTATTAGTATCATAATGCAATGTGTGGGCCTACCCACAATACTCCTTGATTCATACACACTGAGATCACTTCTTGACTACAGCAAATTTCTTGTGTACACAGGATGCTATGGTCAATATTTCAACAATCTGGCACCACAGTGTTGATGCACATGATTTTCTGGATGCACATACTGAATTATTGGAAAATCAACCTTTTTCCAAGTAGGAGCTAGCAAATTGTACATTTCACCAGTTATTTTTGACAGCCACACATAATTCTATAGATCAGAACTGGGCAAATGTTTAATTGATGTGTTTTTTCTGTAGCCCCCCTAAAAGATTGTGGTATTTTTGTCTGCCTGCCCTAATTTTTCTTGGGGAAAATGGGTGGCCCCCCTGAAAATCATACAGGCCCCTCTGGAAGTAAATTCTGGACACTCCCTAATTCAAAATACTGTATTTTAAAGAGGCACTCCCACTTGGTAAAATTTTTAAAACACATTTTTTTAATGCCAACGGTCGATATTTGACATGGCGACTGCGCGCAGATCGCGAGATATCGATAAAAACATGTCCTCAAAAAAGTTAAAGTTTGAATTCCGGTGGCCCACCTGAATTCAGCTTCCGAACTTCGAACGTTCGGCACTGGGGCCATTGTCAACTAAGCTATGGAGTACGAGTCTACGCTAACGCTGCTGTAGGCCACAGCAGTACCACTCGCGTCGGTGAGCGGTCATGTCCCATGGGAGAAAGCCGAGTCCAACTGACTCGGCAAAAAAACGAAAAACAAAGTTTGCTGATTCCACCAGAATTCGCATAGGTGACTAGCACAGATAGGTGCAGTTGATACATAGTATGCATAGTGGCCGCCGCGTGGTATGCCCGCATACCACACGCGGCGGTCGCTATGTATTGAACCACGCGTAACAGTGTGGCAGACGATAAAATGTAGTCATCAGAGGCAACTAATATTTTACACGTAAAAACTGATATCTATGTAGTGTTGTTAAAAAATTTAATACAACTGATAGAGAATAATGAAAACGACAAAAACTAAGGAGAAGTTTTTAAAAAGAATTACCAGAGGTAAAGGCATTGATAATGATGTATATAAAGTCATCGCAGTAGGAGGTAAATTAATTGCGTCATTCGAACGTTTTTGGACTCCTTAGAATATCGTCAATCAGCACAACAACACACTTTCGGGGGATTTCGGGTCATAACCAGAAACGATCGTAAAACTTCGGGATGTGAAAAATACGCTCGGGAAATGACATGTTTTCATCGATATCTCGCGATCCGCGCGGAGTCGCCATGTCAAATATTGACCATTGGCATTAAAAAAATGTGTTTTAAAAATGTTACCAAGTGGGAGTGCCTCTTTAACTTTAGAATTGACACTTTTAAGTTCCTATCTTACAACTGACATGACAACAATTTTATTGAAGCACAGAATGACTGAATGTGTATATATATATATATATATATATATATATATATATATATATATATATATATATATATATATATATATATGGGGGGGTGTCACCCTGCTTTTGAAAGTTGGAATGAGGGAGGCCTTTACATAATACCATCCGCATTCCATATGGCGCTACGGTTACGCCCGCACAAAAATATGCATTTTCCTCCCATGTGAAAGAACTCAGATGAATTATGAATTATCAAATGCTGTAATTTATAAATTTCAACGGCACAACGCTAAGACAGCAAGAAAAGGTACTGCACTACAAATCACAGAAGCCAGTTTTCAAAAATTCAGCTCTGCGCTTACGCGCCTCATATGACGTACCGTGTACACGCGTAGGCGCAGCGCGGAATTTAGAAAACTGGCAACAGTGCTACAATCACATGAATCATGACCAAGTACGACAACAGTCACTCGTGAGCTATTCAGCTCTGGGACTATTCGCCCCATAGACGTGTGTACGTAAGCGAGAAAAACCCAAACTTGGTTTTTCTCAAGCATATGTACACACGTCCATGGGGCGCATAGTCCAAGAGCGGAATAGATCACAGGGGACTGTGGTACGACGCGACGCGTCGCAAGTTGTGGAGGGACCGTGCATCAACTTTACCTTGTCTGAAGTTCAGTGACTGCAAACTCACTTCAACACGAGTACACGTACGGATTAGTAGATATTTAAGATTCGCTGGGGAAAAATAACATGTGAAAATATCGGGAACAACGACGATAGAATTTTTTCTTGCCTGCGATTCACCGAATTGAGTAGCGTGGCAGCACTCGAGCTCGAGCTCAGCACAAAATTCCGATCACGTCACATGCTACGGGCCCGGGAAAGTCCCGGTTATTAATATCACGTGACGCCCATACAGCGCAATCTCTTGTAAGTTGCACTTTTTAGGGACCGTTCAGTTTTTACGGCCTGGGGGCGGCAAAATCTTGTCGCCGGTTTTCAAAAAAATATAGACCCCCCTGCATTTTTTGC
>LD346026.1:219964-237106 GCA_001465055.1 Ptychodera flava | reverse complement strand
TCCTGAGGAACATGTATACCAACTTTCAAAGCAATCAGATGAGTGGTTTCAGAGAAAAACATTTTTTGACTAAAAACTGAAAAAAATTACCCTAAAAATAGAAACATACAAATTTCATCCCAAATTTTAAACACCTACTTTAGAATGCCTAAAGAAACCTGCACACCAAGTTTCAACCCAATCTGACCAACGGTTACAGAGTTTTAGCAATTTGCAGGGTTTTTCCTTTTTTCCCCTCATTTGCATACTTTTGGCACTGACATGTTCATTTGAACAAATTCACATCTCCAACCCTAGGTGCACCTGTACACCAAATACTAAGACAGTAGGTGCTGCGGTTTAGCTGTTTTTGACGTGGACGGACATACATACATACATACATACAGACAGACATGCAAATAGCATGCAAATGAACTGATTCAGCTTATACGATAACCTCACATTGGTATACCAAATGTGAGCTAAACATCTTCTTCTACAGAACCAAAACACCAAATAAAATGAAATTTTACTCATACCTTTCTTAGTTTGAGCATTTAAAGTTCCTGATAAGCAATTGGATTGGTGAAGTACTTTGGCCGCCATATTGGATTTTGCGTAAAACATGCAATTCCAAGTAAAACGTACAGTAACTCTGAGATGATGTTCAAAATCCTACTTTTCCAAGCTCGAATTTTGCACATAATATCATTAGTGCAAGAACTTTCAACCATGTTAACCGCTTGGGCCCTGCGAGCGCTGCTTGCAGCTTTAATTTTACCTATTTTCTTTCCACGACCGGCCGCCTGGTAGTAGCTATAAAGTTTTGAATTTTTCCCGACATTTCTCTCCACGAAAGGTCATGAGATAGTGACTTTCAGCTGTTCTACTTTTTATTCTGTATTTTCTTTGACACAACCAGTCGACAGGTCGTCATGGCTGAAAAGTGATGAATTTTTCCCAACATTTTTTCCACGACAAATCGTGAAATTGTGGCTTTCAGTCTTTTTACTTTTTTCTTTATTTCCTTTCAACGACCAGTCAACATCTCGTGGCTGTAAAGTGTTGTATTGTTCCCCACGTTAGGTCTTGACTTTCACGTTTGTGACTTTAATGTATTTTCTGTCCGCGGCCGGTCGCCAGAACATGGCTGTAAAGTGTTGAATTTTCCCGACATTTTTCTCAATGACTGTTCTTGAGGTCGTTACTTGTAGATTTTGATCTTTTTCAGTATTTTTCCCTAAAGATTGCACCAAGTTGACAGCAGACAAACGGCGACTCAAATACGAGTCCACGATCACTCTATTCCTACCTCAATGGCGGTTTATAATTAACGGTACCTCACGACCAGTTCAATTTGAGTTGTGAGTAAAGGACAATTTTAGTGTGTGTTTTATGACTCACGTTGAAAGGATAAATTAAAATTTCATTTTGATAGTGCCTCGAGAACATAAGAGTGTTTGAAGTTTACTTTATTGCCCCGGCGAACATGAAAATGCATGTGCTATTGTATGTTAGATGAGGAACACTCCATTTATAGTTGACATATGCGCCGTTTCCGGTCGTCCGCTTTGTCTCTCCTCCTCCCCATGGGGAACGATGCTTGGAATTATCTCGTAATTCATTCACTTCTTTTCTATATGTAATTAATTTATAGTAACTGAAAAACTAGCACTTTGGATTGGTATTTTTCGATAAACATTCTTTGTTATAAAAAGATTTGTCAGTATTTCTAAACGAGCGTTGCAATGGCCATGCAATGACTAAACAGGCGGAGCAATTTCGTCATCCAATTTTCTTCGGGTGTTTGAAATCCAACATCGTTTATTGACAAGTGATAATAGCTAGCTTGCAATGCTGATCGAAATGTTTTGCCCGGAAATACACCAATTTAGGGTAAGTTAGAGTTCGTTTCGTCACAGGGCGATATCGAAGATAATACAAACGTATGGTAAATCAGACCCCCTAGCGACACCCCTAACTCCATCAACCAAACACGAAAACTTTACGCCAGCAAGGGTGAAGCCTCTCTGAGGAGTTCCCATTGGTAGCGCTTCCATACTGTGAAAATGGCGTCATACACAGCAGTTAATAAAACATTAATTTCTAGGATATTAAATAGCACATTTCTCATCTTTTCATTATAAATTTACAACAATAGCCTTCTTCAACTTTTAAAGGCAGGTTGATATTAGGGTGGACTATTCCTTTAAGGCTTTGGACGGCACTAGGGGCTGTCTAGATACTCTGTTCGTGAATATTAAAGCATCGAAAACAGATCAAATGCATCGCGGCAATCAGCACCGTCTGTTTGCTTTCAGTTCAATACTCTACCCAGTCTCAATGATACATTGTTTCTTGAAAGTCAGACGTACAATATATACTCAACTCAACGAAACTCTGTTCATGCTAACAGGAAAAGAACCCCTAAATTGTTTCACATTCACCAATCCGCCATACTTTTCGCTATCAAGACTTGGGTTCAACCTAATTTGTACAGCAGACATTCCTTCTGTATTGGGGCAGCCACCACAGCAGTGTGTGCATACATTCCTCATCCCCTCATTCAAACTCTGGTCAGGTGGTCCAGTAACCTTTACTGGACTTATATTGGACACTAGATGGCATCGAAGAATAATAGGAGCACTGGACACTCCCCAATGAACATGTGGCACTCTGCAGCTCAGATTGCTGCCTTCTTGACAATTCAATCAGTATAGTTTAAGACGTACGCTAACTTATCCCGAGAATCCCTTAACTTATCCCGGAATATTTCCAATATTCCATGCTGAGGCCGTACAGGAGCTCCTCTCATCCCACGGTAGATCACAACTAAAGACGAGCCATGCATTGCCACTCGGGCCAGAGCACCAATCTTTACACAATCATTTTTCAACATTCCGTGCTGGTGCCTTATTTACAGACACTGCTGTCACTTCAGATACAACTTCAGCTTGTATTGCTGCCTCTATGGCCATGAGTGTCCATCAATACACCACTACTTTTCCACATGCCACGCAAGGGCCCGACAGCCTACAGGAGCTCCTGTCACTCTGGATCATGACTCCACCCGACTTTGGCTGCAAGCATTGCCACTACCCATGTTTTCTATATAATCGTCTGCAAACTTTCATGAGGTCTCTTCGTCCAGTCTGCTCAACTTTCCTCCACTTAGGCCATTAATTCCATGTACTCCCATTCAGGAATGTGGTCATGGATCCACTGGCCTGGCAGAGCAAAATTCACTTTCGCCTCCCCTTAAGGTCTGCAAACCCAAGTTTGCAACTCAAACCTTTGCTTCTGAAGCAGACTGGTAGCGAACATTCACCCAATTATTGTTTTGTTTTTGTTTACCTAGTTCATTGATTTAGTGTTACTTCATAGTTAAGTTCTAGTTTTTACCTAGTTTATTGATTTATCACCTATTAATTCCACTTTATTTTTATTTATCATTACTAGTTTATTTCCTTAAATTGTGAACAGAAAATACAGTTTGTTCACTATGAACATTATCTTGCCTCCACATCCTGCATAGCGCCATGTACCTAAAAACAGTAATTGACATCCTGAATATTTGATATGTTTGCATTTCGATTCCTATTCTAGCTTTCCAGATTGCATTGAGCATGTATTGCCCTAGATAGCAAAAGAATTGGTATGCCAAAGACTAAACTTGTTTTTGTCATTCTGTGTACCTGTAGTCTTCAGTAATATTGCATGGCACATTACACTGACACACTCATATCCTATTGATTTAAGCTAAAAATTTTAAATTATACAACACCGTGATTACAGGCATAACCCAAAAATGTATATAAGTGATGCTTTTGCTTGAGAAGAATTACATGAAATAAGCTTGGTTCGTTGATGATATTCCTTGTCACTACACTTAGAGGTTATTACCCAATATCGCCTGTTCCTGTGTCGTATCAGCATGAGTGTCATTTGTGCTGCGTCACACACGAGACGAAGTCGAGTGTCTGACGCAGCACAAATGACACGAATGCTGATACGACACAAGGAACAGGCGATATTGGTTAATAACCGATTTATCATATACCTATGCCCATAATTTTAGGGAATTTTTACTAATAGAATGAAAAATCTTTAATTTTGAGGCTTTACTTTATTACGCCTTGCGCATAAATATCAGAATGTTTATGTGAACAGTCTTCATTCATAAAGTATACGACGAAGATGTCAACATCACGCGCGACATCGCTGCAAGTCGTCCATATCTCAATGAAACCCAAGAAGAAAGACACCGGGATACAAAAATCGTCATACAGAAGGAACATTTTAAGGTGCAATATGCTATTACAACTGTAACCGATCAAAAACTGCACAGCTTTAAATCTATCCTGATTTCGATCGTCGTACGGCACGGAGCTCGCGCGGAGAGGGGACGCCATTTTGTTAGTTTACCTTTAGAGTTGCCATGTCAACAGTCGTCGCGTGCACGACATCGCTGTCACGCCACGCGCTCACTACCTGTTCGATGGAGACCGTGCACAGTGCCGGCGCCGTGCGAACGGCAGAATGTTTGCTAGAACTTGACCAAAAAATACTATGGGAAAACATTTCAAGACTCAACGTGATATTTCCGTATTTTGCAACCAGAAATACCCGTGTTCCTCGAAGCCCTTCAAGTTTTTACGTCGGCGACATCGCTTCGCAGGCGGGGAGCGGCAGCCATTTTGTTGTTTACGTTGTTTACGAACAAAACTGCTAATGTAGTTCGGGAAAACTCTAAAAGTGATGACGTTCATCGTGCATATCTCGATGTTTACCGTGAAATATCACGGCTGATATTTTACGTTGAACGTCACTAGGATGTAGCAATATGGGCATGGGTATATGATAATTACATTTATCACACTTACCACATCGGGAAATCTTATTGAAGGGTTTGGTTTCCTTGATTGTTTAAAGTAGACTCCGTAGAACAATCGTGCTGAAACCTTGAGATCTGAAAAGAAAAAAATGTAATGAGATATTTGACAAAATATGTATGTGTACTGCATTCAAGAGAACTGATGGCACAAGACCACTAATTAATTTCCCATAGGCCACCACACTAGCGTTGAGCTTGATTTTCCTATTTTAAAAAATTCAGCGGCACGAATCCTCTTAACAGGTGTTAGGTCAATGTCAGCTTGACTACTGATCATTTTTCATGTGGGCAAGTCCACGGAAATTTTGAGATAGCAATAAAAATAGCGCCCTCAGTGGTGTTTTTGACAAAAATCAGGCTTATTGTTATGATTTCTATTAGCCCTAGAACTCCTCATATTACCACCAAATGCTTCAGCCATTATTCACAACAGTCTTCATTTTGATTCAGGCAGAAAAAATATCTTTACAAAAACTCTTGACGTTAAAGTTCAAACTAAACAAGCATCCATGAAGATATCAAAACTTCAAGGTCTGCACTATTTTTCTTCCGAACTATCTTCCTGGGTAACGAACCCGGAAGTGAATTAGTGGGCTTGTGCCTGATAGAATGTGGATTTCTGGTTACGCTTTTTACAAGTCGCAGGAAGCCAAAATTATTCAAATGCGCGCTCTGTTAAACCCTACACGAAGATTACGATACTATTTGCTTAAATGTACCATAATACATACCTCAGGAGAAAGAAGGGGCAGGTAAAGTAACATCACCGCGAGAACAATTAGGAAGAGCGCCCTCACATTTCGGTATTCGTTGTCATTTCTACTGTAATGAATGCATAGCAATGTGGCAAACAGAAATGCAACAACAATGATGATAAATATCATGATGCTCTTGACCAGGACAGATATCCCTGCTGAAGATGAAAGGTCCTCGCACTCAATCAAGGCAGACTGGATTTCTTTTACGAATATCCAGAAAAAGGCAAGCATCACACAACAGAAGACAAACACCTATGAGGATAAAACAATACAAGATATGAAAGGAACGATGAGTTATTGTATGTATTTACAGACTTACTCTTTGCTTCAGTTTTGGAGAATTAGTAGATTTGTCTGACTATCTCTTTAAATTGTTATGGCTGATTTTACATATTAAAGAGGTAAACTTGACATGATCAGTATATCGAAAAGCCACAAAAACTCGATAGGAGGTACGTGAATGCTTCGCATATACTTACACCCAACTTTGGCGTTCTTTCCATACAGTCTCTCATGTAAAGCCGGGCTGGACTTTGACCACCTTGGAAGGAACAAATAACACAACTTTTTGAAATTATTTTTGACCTCTTCGAAATGTTTAATTAATGTTCTGATTTGCTCTGACATGTTGCAGGGTGTACCAGGGTAGAAAGCATAAGGTTTCAAGTGATTTAAACTAGTTTTTGACCTTTTTGAAATGCCTTTGAAAGATTCTGCTCTACTTTGAAGTTTTTGCAAGTATAACGCAGTTTACTAATATTGAAGGAATAAGCTAATCATTTGTGAAATGATTAGCTGTGCTGGCAATCAGCATTTACCTATACATTTGTTTTCGGTGTGAGGATAAAGTTTACAAGCACTTCATATTATTGTCTATTTTTGTCCTTTCGCTCCGTAGGTGAACCGAAAAGAAGTATTTTTCAAAGGGCATATTTTATTATTTTACTCACCATACCATGTCTTCACTGGGTCCATGTTCATCATATGAGGCATCTCATTACACTGCACCTTGCTGGGACCTGCATATTTCTTAACTGCTGCATTTTTCATGTCATTTGAGTAAGATGGTTCTACTTCAATGGTATGATAATTCGCCATACCTTCCACAACCGGGTTCTCACAGTCAGTGTCTTTAAGCTTACCCATGTGGCCTTCACAGCTGCATTGAATTTTAACTTCATATCTAAAACAACAGTTTTAACCCTCTATCATTTGGTAAATGTAACAATGCAATTGCTAACAATATACTGTGACAGAAAAAAAATAAATGTGTGTAAACAATGAAGATTTGAGATGTCAATGTCGAGATATAGTTCAGGATTGCTTGAATTTGTACAAATTGTAATTGATATTCAATAACTTTTACTTAGATTGTTATATTTAAGCAATAAACCACAAACAGCGACACTGTACATCACAAGATTTTGACCAGTTCACAAAATACATTCGTGATCGATAGCTAGTGCACATACCGGTATGGAGAGAACTGGTCAAAACCTAATTGTACACCCGTTGCTTGGGTAGTTTATTGCGATCACATCATAACATAATATTGCATTTCTGGCGTGAATGGCTTAAAAATAACTTTTCTCTAGATACAAGCTCACGTGTTAAACTGTGTTATATTGTTCACGTTGCATGGTTATTTTCGCGTATTGACAAATCAGTAGATCACTTTATTCGCTATGAAAATACTGGTATGATAATATGTTATAATTAGTACCTTAAAGATGGCATCCTCTCCTGAATAATGTCATTCATAGCATTCTCGACAATTATTCTTGCCTTAGTGCATTTTGCTGGATTTGGTTTTGGAAGTATAGGTCGAAATGATCGGGTTGATGTTGAATACCACACTATCAAGACGATGGCTGCATCATGTTCCGTTAGTGTCATTCTGTGATGCCTGGATAATTTGATGCTTGCATGGTCTTGTTTCAAAGTCTTCTTGACTTCGTCTTCATCATTACATATGTCGACATCTAGACATTTTTTGACAATTCGATGGTAAAATCCAGGTGGCAGAAAGTTATTGGTAAAATAATAATACAAGGGAATACTATGATAACCTTTTGTTTCTCCTACAGGGAGGGAAGGGTGTCTGATGCTCTGTAACAGAGAGGGCACAATGAACCTCTTAATTGCACCTTGTTTTGTAGGGATGTCATACAGAAAGTCGAGGTGCCCAAGTAGCTGAACAATTTTGTCGATAGAGTCATATGGCTGTCCATCTGTCAGTTGTGTGTTCTCCAGGATGAACTTCAATAAATCCCAGTGTAAGATGCCATATGTTCTAAATTCAATCAAAAGGGGTTCATACTTCCTTTCATCGTGTCTTGATGTGTTTTCTCCAATCTTGAACTGTATTATTCTTGTGAATACCTGTGTAAGTCTGCTTATGTCCAAGACTAGTAAACTGCCGCAGTCATATACAACACCATTCTCTTTAAAGTACTCTAATGCATCTCTTTCATTGATATGCATTTCCTGTGTAAGTCTCTTAAATCTGTTCCATTCAATAACCTTCTCATTGTTATCTGACATAGCTTTCAAACTGAGCTCTAACTTTATCAATTTCACGTCGATTGATTTCGTGAAGTGTTTCCCCTTGGTTGATTCTGCACGACCATTTATTGAAGATTCCTGGTACTCACTAGTCTTTGCAATCGATATTAACAGATCCCTCAATTTCTTGACTTGAAGGTCCTCAAAATGCACATTTCCACTCTTTGTGTTGTCAACAATGAAAGTATCCTTGAACACACGGGCATTGTAAGCTTTAGTGCATACTTGTCTAAGATACCGGTTTATATCTCTTTTGAACTTTTCCTGCGAAAGATAAAGAATTAGGATATACGGCCAAAAACGTCAAAACTAACTTCATAAAATGTATAAAATCTTTAAGAATTTTGTATCTTAATTTTTAATAGTGTACACTTTACTGTAGAAATATTTCGTCATCTATATTATCTAAAGTGCATACTTGGTTTGTTTACTTGCTCCTCGATAGTCTAAAATTGGTGCTCTTTTATGATAAAAGTTGCAAATATGTGAAGGAGATTTTTCTTGGAAGACTACCATATATCAATTCAAGATGTTTTACGTATCACTTTGAATTGCCGAATATAGCTGGTATCTTGAAAGCTGATTGAGCTTGAATCATGAGTTGGTAGGTGGTCCATGTTTATTTCCTTGAAAATTGTCAAAAATCTGACTAGGGGACAAAGTATGCCCTGACATTGTGTTGGCCTTCAATGGTAGATACAGAATGTTGTTTCCAATTGTTTTTGTAAGCTTGAGGGCTTATTATAATTTGGACACCACCAATGGTGACTGCAATTAACATGTTTGTAGGTACTGTGATTACCTGTGTGTAGGTGATAAGTCCCACCTGGTGATTTATTTTTGTTGGTTGACTAGTGCAGGTTGCTACTGTGCCATGGCTACCACCTTTTAGTTCGAATCAAGTTTGAGGAAGTGAATGCCTGATGATTATTTTGATTCCAATTACCGTAAACTTTATGTGACCAACGCTATAGACTGACTAACGCTCATCATTAGAACTCTTCTTTGTTACGTAGAGAATAACTATTTATTACACTTGTGTTGATAAGAATGGTGGAAATGTTTGATAGTGCATCTCAGGATGGTCTGACGACAAATGGCAAAAATAGCAGCAAAATACAAAATTGAAGAGTTCATCATAATTCAAACATATCACACCGAGATAATTCCTATGATCATTTTACCAAACACAGCTTTTGACAAAAATCACAAAACTTGTAGCAAAATACAAAATTACAGAGTTCTTCATAATTTCCGTTGTCCACATTAAGATAACCTCTAGGGACCTGTTTCTTAATTACTAAAGCTATTAGATGAGTAGTTTTTGAAAGCAATTTAATTACATGGCAAAAATTACCGCCAAAATACTAAATTTCAAATTTAATGATAATTTCAACATGTCACATTTAGTTAATATGTAGAAACCTGTCTACCAAATATCAAAGGTATCAGATGGGTTGTTTTTTGAGAAACTGAACTTTTGTAATAAAAAAATGGCAAAAATTGTAAAAATTGCCCCCAAACAAAAATTGTAGATTTCATCATAATTTGAATATATCACATTCTGATCGTCGTATTGAACCAGGACCTGTATACCAAATATCAAAGCTATATTGGGGGAAAGAATTGACCAACAATGACAAGAAATACCTTAAAGATACAAATTTGCATCTTATGGTATTTCTTGTCATTGTTGGTCAATTCTGTGCAAAAATACAGTATGTAAGAATCTGAAATAGACTATCTCTGTCTGACCAGCACTTTTGAAAGAGAAGATTTTTAAATATTTTTCCTACAAAAATAACATAAAAATTACTTCAAAATTACAAATTTGCATATTTAATCAAACCTTCTACAAGGGCCCTGTATACCAAATTTTATAGAAATCGGATTAGCTGTTTTGAAGAAGAAACGTTGAATATAAAAAGTTGACATACATCAGACACCAGACAATGGACTATACCACACATCCATCTATTAGATAAGCTCCGTGTCGTTGAGAATAGAGCTAAAATGATAATATGGTGACCTTATCTAATGATGTGGAGACCTTGAGGATGTTCAGACAGCGCCCTCAATGTACAAACTAGACCTTCATTAACTTCATCGAGTGACCTTGCCACTCCCTCAACATTAAGTAATCTTGCTGAGGTAAGCATTGATGTATTTTTAAAGCCTGGCGCGAAATGGACTGGGATCAGGATTAATGTCCAGTTTGGGTGGGCGTTTTGGGGCATGGCTCTGCATAATGAGTCTGTTGGTAACGGTTGCTATCATTTGTATTATCTGCTAGCTCTTTGCTCTCAAATCACGCTCAGACTATAGGTACAGCCTTCGCAATACGCCAAAGTAAAAAGAAAGAAGGAAACAATAACAATTTCATAAAACAGGAGCTTGCTGAGTTGATCTTCTAATTTGCTGAGTTGATTTACTAAAGTTTTGGGGTCATGTCAACCTTCGAGAATGATTTGACTACTGACCACCATATGTACAAACGGAATTGGCACCGTACATAGTGAAATTAATCATCAAGAAAGTAATAAACATAAACATTAAAAATAACCCGAATTGGCAATTCAGTATATTGAAATCACGAATTACCGATCTGAACCTTAACTGAGAAACACGATCACTATAATAAAAAAAAGTGGCAATGTCACTGTTCGCTCCCATAAGTTATCAAAAAAAGCCAACAATTGTATGAAACATGGACATACATACAGACAGACTGACATACACAGACTGGCACAGAGTGATGACAATTGGCCCTCGAGTGTGCCTTGGCCCATGGAGAGTGATAAAGATATATTAGACAGCTGAATGTAATGATAAAATAGTTAAATATAGGCAAACAGGCACTCAGGGTGAATTTGTTACAGCAATTTGATCAGTTTCTTTTCCTTTTCTACTTCTGTGATAATTTTTAAGACAATCAATCAATCAAATCAATTTGACAAATATGTTATCTTTTACAAGCACACAGCAAACTGTTCTTGATTTTTCATTTACAATATTTGACAGACTGAAATACATAACATGCAACCAATGTTTACATTTTGCCCATACACCAGATACATGGAAAGATTTCAATAAACAATCATTAACTCAGAAACCCTACAGGGAAAAGTAACTAAACATTGTTTTCTTCCAGAACAACTAGTGCATCAACATCTGGAACAACTTACAAACTTAACCAATTTAACAAGGATGATGACACAAGAGATAAAATTAAGAAATTTAACTGTGGTGAACTTGACTATTCCTTTCAAATCCTTACCTAACTTGACTAATATACATCAGGGGGGACCATTTAATAAAGGGGGGGGGGGTTTCTGGAAGATTTATGAGGTAATTATCTTTTTATCCAATCCATTGTACACTCTTTTTTCCAACTCTCCCACCTTTTCTTTTTGGTCAAACCTTTTCTGGCTGATTTTTATATTGACATTTGTTTGGATTTTTTTCCAAATCTGCCAGGAAGCCCCCCCCCCAGGATATCAAATGGTCAACCCCTTTGTATTGACCATCTTTGCATGAGATTACAATGAGCAGATGACAGGAAGTGTGTCAACTATTTACAACCTTGATAGTCTTAAACATTGAACAACTTTTGGAATATATTTGTTGGAAACCAAACCTGATGAAGTCACCTCAGCTATGTTTTCTAATGATTTTTTACCTCATTTCAACACCAAAAAATACCGCAATTATACGGTGTCGCTCAAATTTGATCAGAATTGGTATATACCAGTATGGGTTACCAATGATCAACAATACATGTTGTTTCTATCTGTTCAGTGGAGGAAAATTCTACGTTGATGTTATGGCAATGATTTCTGCACAGTACAACCAGAAAAACAACAAGAAATATTTAAACCAGAACAAGTCATCGTTGATGACACAGTCCCCACTTGTTAATGGGTACTTTGATTACAGGTTCTCAGAGAGGATAGAGTCCTCTTCATTAGGTCTGTGATAAAAATACTTTTGAATAAATTCGCTTGATACATGTCTGAGCTGTAGTTCAGGACATGAAAAAATCGTAATATAATGGCCACATGGCGGCCTTATTGGATCGTATCACAGAACAAATCTATGTGCATAGGTATGACAGACATCCAGCTCTATGGGTTTGCTCAGAATTAGATATACGAATAATTAATGAGGTACAGTATGAAGCATCATAAGGTCTCCCATCATACCATATATGAAGGGTGTACCACTTGTGG
Organism: Ptychodera flava; assembly: GCA_001465055.1. NCBI lineage: Eukaryota > Metazoa > Hemichordata > Enteropneusta > Ptychoderidae > Ptychodera > Ptychodera flava. The sequence continues at coordinate 224,681 of LD346026.1, read as the reverse complement.
TTACTGAGCTATGGACAAATATGTATATTTGAGGTCAAAGGTCATCGAGGGCATGTGACATTTTGTAAACATAATTGAATTGCTAAGTTATCGCTACATACCAAAAATCAGACCTCTAGTTCTATTGACTCGCTCAAAATTAGATATGCACATAATTAATGCGGTACAATATGTGGCGTCATAAGGTGTCCCATCATACCATATATGAAGGGTGTAGCACTTGTGATTACTGAGTTATGGACAAATATGTATATTTGAGGTCAAAGGTCACTGAGGTCACATGACATTTTGTCAAAAAAACTGTTTGCTAAGTTATCCCTATATACCAAAAATAAGACCTCCAGCTCTATTTTCTCGCTCAAAATTGGATATGCGCATAATTAATGAGGTACAATATGTGGCGTCATAAGCTGTCTCATTATACCATATATGAAGGGTGTAGCACTTGTGGTTACCGAGTTATGGACATATATATATTTGAGGTCAAAGGTCACCGAGATCACATGATATTTTGTCAAAAAAATTGTGGTGCTAAGTTATCCCTATATACCAAACATCAGACCTCTAGCTCTATTGGCTTGCTCAAAATTAGATATGCACATAATTAATGAGGTACAATATGTGGCATCGTAAAGTTTCCCATCATACCATACATGAAGGTAGTAGCACTTGTGGTCACTGAGTTATGGACAAATATGTACGTTTGAGGTCAAAGGTCACCGAGGTCACGTGACATTTTGTCAAAAAAATTATATTGCTAAGTTATCTCTATATACCAAAAATCAGACCTCAAGCTCTATTGGCTTGCTCAAAATTAGATATGCGCAAAAATAATGAGGTACAATATGTGGCGTCATAAGCTGTGCCATCATACCATACATGAAGGGTGTAGCACTTGTGGTTACTGAGTTATGGACAAATATGTATATTTGAGGTCAAAGGTCACCGAGGTCACGAGACATTTTGGAAAATAAATAGTATTGCTAAGTTATCCCTATATACCAAATATCAGACCTCTCGCTCTATTTTCTCGCTCAAAATTGGATATGCGCATAATTAATGAGGTACAATATGTGGCGTCATAAGCTGTCCCATTATACCATATATGAAGGGTGTAGCACTTGTGGTTACCGAGTTATGGACATATATATATAATTGAGGTCAAAGGTCACCGAGATCACATGATATTTTGTCAAAAAATTGTGGTGCTAAGTTATCCCTATATACCAAAAATCAGACCTCTAGCTCTATTGGCTTGCTCAAAATAAGATATGTGCATAATTAATGAGGTACAATATGTGGCATGGTAAAGTTTCCCATCATACCATACATGAGGGTAGTAGCACTTGTGGTCACTGAGTTATGGACAAATATGTACGTTTGAGGTCAAAGGTCACCGAGGTCACGTGACATTTGTCAAAAAGAATTATATTGCTAAGTTATCCCTATATACCAAAAATCAGACCTCTAGCTCTATTGGCTTGCTGAAAATTAGATATGCGCAAAAATAATGAGGTACAATATGTGGCGTTATAAGCTGTGCCATCATACCAAACATGAAGGGTGTAGCACTTGTGGTTACTGAGTTATGGACAAATATGTATATTTGAGGTCAAAGGTCACCGAGGTCACGTGACATTTTGGAAAATAAATAGTATTGCTACGTTATCCCTATATACCAAAAATCAGACCTCTCGCTCTATTTTCTCGCTCAAATTTAGATATGCGCATAATTAATGAGGTACAATATGTGACCAAAGTCACGTGACATTTTGTCAAAATATCTGAGATATCTGCGTGAACGGATGGACTCACGGATGGACTCATGGACTGACATGACCCAATCTATAAGCCCCCTGGACTTCATCCGTGGGGACTAAAAACTGTGTCACTGCATCCTTTTTGCAATATGAATACGATGAGAAACTAAATTATTATTTTTTTGGCCTTATACATGGGAGTCTATGGACTGCCTTATACATGGGAGTCTATGGACTGCCTTATACATGGGAGTCTATGGAGGTGAAAACTAAAAAGTCCTCTAACACGGCCAAATTTGATCGCATTGTGAAACAAATTGACGTGCATCTGTATGGGGTAGGGTACTTTCTTTGTGCAAAGTTTGAAAGAAATTGACCTGGGCATGTCTGAGATATCTGCGTGAACGGACGGACGCACGGACGGACGCATGGACGCACGCACGCACGGACGCACGCACGGACGAACGGACATGACCAAACCTATAAGTCCCCCGGACAGTGTCTGTGGGGACTAAAAACAAGAATGACAAAAGTAATTAAGGTCTAACTTTAGGTACTGGAGGTCAACTTTAGCAACATGCATAGCAGAAACAAGCCCCTCTTAGTTTAGTATAAACGGTCTTCCCCCATCTACTGTCTATGGTTGCAGCTGGTCTGTTAATATGTAACAGTTCATAAACAATGACAGAAAATGAGTCAAGATCAGTGGAGTTTGCCTGTGTCTCACTGCCATGCCTCCTGCACATTTGCAGGATTTCACTTTTTCTTACCTCATTTGCACATTTTGGACACTGATGTGTTCATTTGAACAAATTCACATCTCAACCCGTGCATCTACCTGTACAGCAAATACTGAGATGGTAGCTTTGGCGGTATGGGAGCCTTTGTGTGTGACGGACATACATCCGCACATACCCACAAATATACAGACATACAGACATGCAACTCAAATGCAAATGACTGATTCAGCTTATACGATAACCTCACAATTAGTACACCAAATGTGAGCTAAAAACAGTTAACCATATCAAATGCTTACTAAATCACCACATTATATACTCTTAGTTCCAGTAGGTCTAAAATTACCGGAAACAATCTTAAAAATACAAAATGAAAGATATCCCTGCAAAATTGACAGTTTTGGAAAGTTGTCCCAAAAATTCAAAATTCCAGATTTCAACCGAATTTCAAAACCCTAGGAACCTGTTTACTAAATATCAAAGCAATCAGACTGGTAAATTTTGAGAAACAAAATTTTTGACCAAAAATGACAAAAATTGCCCCCAAAATACACAATAGCAGATTTCATCCGAATTTCAATATACATGTACCTTATTAACATAAACCCTAGGAACCTTTACACTAAATATCAATTGAATTGTTCACATAATTTTTTTTATATTTTCGGGTGACACAGGATATGCATATGGTAGAGAAACTTTTTATGACGGCTATAACTGTCAACAACATGTTGTGATGAACAAGAGACAGGCATTGTGTTGAAGCTGTGTGTATTCTGTCATCACTGTTAATACACTGTTGTATTGTTATACAGGGGTGTTGTTTATCCTACAGTCAAGCCTGCAAGATAAATACGTCACCTCACTGAAATGTTTTAGTGGTTTTACTCTGAAGTTCATTTGAGACACAAAAGTGTCTGACTGACTTTAGTTGGTAGCTTGTAGTGCTACTGCAGCAAATGTGACCTCAGGATGACCCTGTTTCAAACTATAGCCTACTACACCTATACTGTGCAGTCACAACCACTGGTAGTTCTAAGGGACTGGACATAAATTACAAGGGGGTGGGCCGGTGTTTTTCGAAACACCGCTGCATTAAAACTAGTGACCCTTCAAAAGTACATGCACAAAAATTAGTGACCCTCCCCCTTATCCTTGCATGAAAATAAGTGCCCCTCCCCTGTTACTCAATACCCCCCAAACAAACCCGCAATGTGTTCAAGACCTCCTTCTGACTTGCTATACTTTTGAAGTCCCCTCCCAAAAGGAAGGCAAAATGTGGCCGATAAAACGCTTTGTCCAAAAAAAACCAAATCATATGTGTGTGATAATTCATGTAAATGTACTTTGCTTGAAGTGGCAGGTAAAAAGTGCATGCATGTACAAAAAAATGTAATTTTAGATTTCATCGATAATGTCCATTTACTATGCATTGCGGTCTATGATGAAACTATGAATATTTTTTCCAATACAAAACTAGGTAAATCTGTGCATTTATGTACACCTTATTATTAGTATTAATGTTCATGATTAGACTAGAGTGGTTTCAAGTCCATGGTTGTGCAAGAAATTTGATTTTGGAATTTCACCGAATGTTGATTCTCTATACATTGTAGGCTATGTTGAAACTACAAATAACTCATAGGTTATCTGATCCTAAAGTGTTATTCGAAAGTTGTTCGACCTGAAGCGTCCAGTTGTTATTGATGAGATTTTGCACTATTCTGAATAGTTTGTATTCTGTCAATGTCCTCAAAAATGAAAATTGTACATACAGCTTCATGAACATTTGTTACCGACCTATTCCCGATGTATTGTCAATGGGAGAATGATATCAAATAAGTGATCTCCCAAATTGTTATTGAAAGCGTCATTATAGGGGACAGTTTGTATGTACAATAGAGGAGTTGGATAAGTAGAAATCATGACAACTTAAATCAATGTGGCTGCTTGGATCATCAATACATTGTTTATTATACACCTAAACTTGCGCCCAAAGGGCGCGTCGAAAATGGAAATGACAGAAACTGAAAGTGCCAGGAGGTATTTTTTCTTTTTTCAGTATTCCATATTCTTTAATACGTGCACATGCAATTTCAGCTTTGATGCATAAAAAAGAAGACCCTCCCCATAGGCTTGCACAAAATTTTATGACCCTTCAAAAATGCTTGCGCGAAAAATCGCGATCCACCCCAAAAAACACCTGCCTACCCCCCC
>LD346026.1:193667-209154 GCA_001465055.1 Ptychodera flava | reverse complement strand
TCAATTTTGAGGTTTATGACAAAGACAACACATGTTAAAAATAGTGTCAAGGACAAGGTTTCGCTATTATTGATAAAAAATAATATAAAATTCATGTTTTGCCAAAATATGGCTACATAACCCCTCGATAAACGATACCTTACCAATAACCGAGAGAGTGTACACCAGATGTGTCGAAATTGTGGTAGTCGGGACATGAATGCTTAGGTTGCATTTGGTAGAGTCAAGGGTCATGCAAGGATCATGCAGTTGCCAGTCTTCTACTTCAAGCTAAAGTGTCCTTTTTTTCTGGTCGGAACTTTTGGCATCTTTGCTTGCCAAAGGTGTGTATTGCGGCAAAGTGACAACATTACTCGGACATTGCCAAGCTGTCTCGACACGAGGATGCACAGAATGCTCTGATGGTGATGGATTTTTATGTATGTGATGGTCATTGCAATTATTATCAAAGTCTTTATTTTACTGAGTTAATACCATGTGCCCAGAAACGTCTAGATTGAGAGACTTGGATAATAATAAAACTGTTTGTAAACTTTAATTATTCCTATCACGATTGGTACTAATTTCGCATAATTGGATGTTAAAGTAATGTCGGTTTGATCGGCGAATATAACCATTTTTTAGTAAACATCGACATCACATCGGCCGTACTCAAACTGATTAATATAAAATACTTTCAAACACTTTCTGACAACAAGTGTAACAACTATGTAGCATCACGGTTTTGGTGACAAAGCATATTTGTTGATCACTGTTGCTATCACATGGTGAACTCATGTTTTGCTGATAATTTGAATCGTTCCCGACAGAAATTGGCATGAGGGAAAATACCCCAGGCCTTTCAATAACGTAGCCGCACTCTTTAGATATTTATATTCTTATAAAACGTTTCTCGTTTAAGCTCCTTGATCAAATTAATATCGTTTTGCGATATTATAAACGTTTGAGAAAAGAGAGAATAGCACAAAAATGAATTTGGGTTCAGCCAAAACTTGTCATATTTATCTGCTCTGCGATACACTCGAGAGGATAAAAAGTAAAATATTGTACTTTACCCACCCATCGCAGTCTGTCGGTCTGTCGAATGTATAAGGGTTGACCGTTTAAGTAGAATGATATTGGGACTCGACCCTTTTCAATGCTAGTTTGGTCTACTACTCGTTTGAGTTCCCTTTAAAAAGTGTTAATAAATTTTGACCTGCTTGACGTTTGTTAATCTAACATTTAATTTCCTCATGGAGGTATTGCAGGGATAGAGGTCATTTTAAACTTAAAGAGTCGGTAGTTATTGGATAATATTTTGTCTCTGTTACTCGGTTTGCACAATAACCACCCAGTTTTCTTCTTGATGTCGACAAGGAATGGTTTACGGTTTCCTCAACAGGGTTAAAACTGCTCGGTGTGTGTGTTGGTAACTCAAATAATTATTGTCAGAAAAATTGGTCTGAATTAGTGAACATCACTGAAAACAAGGTGAAATTCTGGTCGTCTTTTGCACCTTTCATGTCATACAGAGGTCGTGTTTTAGTCATTAATCAGCTGATTGCATCAAAATTACTTCACAGATTGACTTGTACAAATCCCGATGATCAAACAATTTCTTACCTTCAAACCCTTTTTCTGAGATTTTTCTGGCAATGACGTCATTGGATTACTTCAGAAACTCTGTACTTACCTCTCATTCAAGGTGGCCAAGGCCTTATTCATCTTAAAACTCGTTGTATTTCTTTACGTCTCAGTTATATTCAAAAGTATTTGTATCAGGATGTTCATCATCCGTCGTATTATTTCACAGATTTTTATTTTAGAAGAGTTGGTGGTCTCAATTATGACAAACAGTTACTTCTCACGACTGACATTGATTTTTGTAATGCTGCTATTCCTGCTTTTCATCGTGATTTATTACATTGTTGGAATTCTGTTGAAAAAATTTGTAAAGGAATCCCACTGAGTGTTCCCGACATTCTTAAAGAGCCTCTGTTTTAAAATCCACTTATTATGCATCCCGTTCATAAATCTCCTTTTACTGTACCAGCCTTTGTCAATGCTAAAGTTACAACTATAGGTGATCTTTTCAATACTGTGGAAAATCGTTGGTTAACTTCTTCAGATTTGTGTGATAGAGTTGCGATTCATTCACAGCGTATTATTTCTTTGTCTTTGCAATGTATTTACAAGGCTATTCCTCTTCGTTTGAAATCCGACATTGAAAATCATTTTTGTAACAACAATCCAAACAATCTGCCAGATACTGTGTACTCTTTTCAGCTGCAACATTCTACAGAGCATAATTATTTTCTGTGTAAAATTGAGAAAGGTGCAATTTACAAGTACTTGATAATGGTTCATCGTTATGCATGTTTACCAGACAGATTAGACACCATCTGGAGAGATATTTTGAGCATTCCACATTCCATCAAACCGAACTTTGCTTCATGTTATTGTGATCCCATCATAAAGAAAGAAGGGGATTTACAATGGCGCATTATGCACGGAGCCTAGCAAACTAGTTCTTTTTTGTTCCGTGCTGGTTTCCGTTCAAATGCCAACTGTTCTCTCTGTAATGGCATTGATTCACTTTTACATACTTTCCTTGAGTGTCCAAACATTCAACCGCTTATAGGTGTTATTTCCACTATAACATCTCGTTTAGTTTTACCTGGACAAGATGTAAACATTGCATGGTTTTTCATTAATCCTCCTGTTAAAAACTCTGTATTTATTCATAGACGTGCAATGTCTCTCTTTGTTTACCTTTCTACAATGGCTAAGTTGTGTATCCATTTAGCAAGAAGAAATGTATTTAGAAACCAGGGTCCTGTTGATCCTTCGGACATATTTAAAAGCAAGATTTTTACCAGATTGAGACTTGAATTAGAGTATCATCGTCTCAATGAAAATTTACATTCTTTTAATATTATTTTGGCTTTTGATGATATTCTTTGTGACACTCATGATGGTCAACTCAATTTTCACATTTAAGAAACTTCCCTGCTTTTGTGCATCGCTAGGCTGTGTCATCTTTGAATTATTATGTGAAAGGTTTAAGATATGTCTTTCTTGCTGACATTTTCTATTGTCATTCATGACGTTTTCTGTTCAATGCCGACCATCACTTTATAGTGATTTTCTTTTATTTGTATCTTATATTGCCTTTGGTTCCTGGCAATGTAAACATTTCATTTTATAGTTTTAGTATGAAGGGACCTGTGTGAAATAAAGATATTTGAAAAACTACTACTACTACTACTACTACTACTACTACTACTACTACTACTACGCATGTATACACGTCGTGGTAGTGTGCTCTGAGTTTTGCTACAGTTTTTGAGTCCTTCAGTGTTTTCCGGACTTACATCGGTGTTTCATCTGATTTTGCTCCGGTTGTGGACTGCTGCTGTCAAGTTTTTTGTGTGTTTCAACTTTCGATTGAAGAGATTTTTGCGGATTCCCTCAGTGGTTTCCGTGTGCTGTTTCCTAGGCCAAGATGGCCGCGCCATTCATTGACAATGGACGCTTAGCTACGTTTGGCGGTCTCACGAGGAAACATGGTGTCAAGTGTGAATCCATGGAAGGAGTCTCCGTTGAAAAGTATCTACAAGCTATTTCATCGATTACTGGTCCACAGAATATTATCGCTGCTTCCAGAGTTTACGGTTCAGTTATCGTTTATTTCAATTCCGTTACCTGGGTGGAAAACGTGTGTGTCAATGGTTTTGAACTGAACGGTTACTCAATTCAAGTTGATCCCGTTGTAAAACCAGCGACAAAAGTCATAGTGTCTGGCGTTCCACCGTTTATTCCGAATCATGTGATCGAAACTGAACTTCTTACATTTGGTAAACTTGTCAGCAAAATCAAAACGATTCCTCTCGGATGCAAGAGTGAACAGTTAAAACATGTAAGATCTTTCCGAAGACAAGCTCTAGTACTGATTGATGCCGACTTTCACGGTACGTGGGAAGGACCTTTGACTGTAGAGTACGAAGGTAAAAGATACAGAATTTATCTTTCAACCGAAGAAATGAAATGTTTCAAGTGTGGTCAAAAGGGACATATTCAGTGTGATTGTCAACAATCAGCCCAAACCGAATCAACTGCTATACTGCCAGAAAAAGACAATACCATCGTATTTAACGACGGTCAATTTGAAAGAGGTGTCAAAATTCCGACCAACAACGATGAATATGTTCAACGCCCAATGGAATCAATCTGTGGTGATTCGTCTACTGTTTCCAATCAGGGTACAGATGTACATCAACGTGAAAACGAAAACAAAACGATGGATGACAATGTTAACGGTCATAATGTCGCGGACTTTTCTGATACACCGCAAGTCAACAGTGATGGCCATGGTACTGAGGAACAAGACAGTATAGTTTGTGATGACGAAACTGACATTGTTCAACGTGAACCGTCTTCAAAAGTTGATACAGAAACTGTCTTGAACACTGACAGAACGAATGACAACGAAATTTCTAAGGTAAATGATGTTACTGATGATGAGAGGGTACGAACCCCTCCATCGCCTTTCCCCCCTTCTCCGGACCTTTGTTTTACGCAAGCTTCAGAATCCTCAGTTTCTTCTCCGGCTTGCACTCCATCGCTTGTTCTCTCCGGACTTTCTGATTTTGTTCAGGATTCTCAAGACATTGTAGACAAGACCAATGCATCGATGGATATAGATATGTCTACAGATGTTTCTCAGAGCATCTCATACTCACCGCTTTCTTCTCAACATATTGCTAGCCAGTCGACAGGAGACAGTTTGGAAGATTCAACGCCAAAGGAAACTGATGACAATGAATCTGTACTGTCGGACGTTTCAGATTCTTCGTTTTTCCATGATGTATCGACTCAATCGATTGCAGACTTCTTGGAAAATACAAAGCATTCAAAGAAGTTTATTCAAGATTGTTTTGATTTCCATCCAAATTTGAAAGAACTTGCGAAAATGTTGCTGGGATATCGCTCTTCACAGCCTGTAAACACTGCAACGAGAGCCCGCATCTACAAACTGGTTCGTAAGATCAAAGACTATATCAGAACTACTGGTAGGTCAACTGCGACTGAGTCTTGAATTAAATTCACTTTCGTTATGTGGAAGCATCTTCTCTCAATCCTATTTACAGGCATGGCTCTGTCCTGTGTAACGCTTAATGTTCGTGGGTGTCGAGACTCGATGAAACGCTTCCAAGTTTTTGATTTCCTCAAGCATTCCAACCCGGCTTCTTGCTACCTTTTACAAGAAACTCACAGCATACCCAGTGATGAAAAATTATGGCCTTTGATTTGGAGAGGACGTTGTATTTTGTCACATGGTTCGTCAAACAGTGCAGGCGTCGCTATATTGTTTTCACCCTCCTCTACAATTGATATCATTCGTACATCAGAACCAATTCCTGGACATTTACTGCACGTCCAAGCAAATGTTGATGGCAGCCTAGTCAACATTATTAATGTGTATGGACATACTACTTCCAATGACGGTTGTGGTGTTTTACCAAGCTGAATGGTCTGTTATCAAGTTTAGATGTTGACAGTGTAGTTATTCTTGGTGGAGACTTTAATTGTACTCTGAATGAAGAATTGGACAGAATCAATTGTATGGAGTCTGACATGTGTGCAGTTCGCTATTTTAATAATTTAATCCACAAGTACAGGCTTGTTGACAGTTGGCGTCACTATCATGGGGACAGCCGTAATTACACCTGGCACAGAAATGACAAAAAGGCCCGTCTTGACAGGATTTACATCAACAAGTGGATGAGATCTCGCATCACGGTGGCTTCAATTCATCATTCTGCGCTCACATTTTCTGATCATTCATTGGTAAAGTTAAGAGTTACACAGAAAGAAGTCAAACATCGCAACCCGATATGGTGTCTTAATACAAGTATCTTAAAGCATGAACTCTATAAAGATATCATTTCGCATTTTCGGTTGAACTGGAGACAGCGACAGAGTAACTATTGTGAATTGTTGACATGGTGGGAGATAGGAAAATGGAAAATTAAACTTTTAACTCAGCAGTATTGTGCTTCGAACCAGTACAACCTGAAATGGGATAAATTACGCCTAGAAATGGAAATTCGAGAACTCGAGAAAAGGTTACATGAAGACAAAAGTCTCTTCGATGAATATCAACAAAAGAAAAGTTCTCTGGTTCAGTTTGTAGATTTGGAGATCAGAGGTGCAGCTGTACGATCTCGTCACCAATTACTTACTCACAGTGATGTTTTGAACAGTTTCTTCTTTTCTCTTGAGCGAGAGAGGGGAAGGTCAAAGCCCATTATTCAAATGAAACGTGATGACGGCTCAATAACGGAAAATCCCGATGAAATTCGTGACATTTTTCACAATTTCTACAAGGAGCTTTATTCTGCTGAAAATGTTGACTTTGATGCCCAATCTGCAATTCTCGACAATTTAGTACAATTGAACGAGGAGGATCGTGATTACCTTGATGGTGAAATTACTCTTGATGAACTTACCTTTGCTGTTAAGCAATTCAACTTTCAACTGACCGTACTCCAGGTATGGATGGTTTGCCTAATGAATTTTACAAAACATTCTGGTCTATTATTGGTCAAGACCTTCATAAAGTATTCATTGAGTGTTTTCGTAGTGCTAAGTCTTCACCCGACACTGCATAAAAACCCTATAATACTTAACGTATTAACATGGATTATTGCCTGTATTTTTGCTGAAGAGTGCATATACAGATGAATACAGTCAAGAATCCATTTTTTGCATTCAGCAAGCCTGTATTCATGTGAATTCATGTGAATTCACGTGTATTATACTATAATACAGGCAACTCATTAATGTGAATTTATCTGAATTATCGGGTTTTCATGCAGTGCGAAAGCTGGAGACAACACTTTAGTCAAGAACTGGAGACCCATTGGCTTGTTATGTAGCGACTATAAAATTGTCACGAAAGCTCTTTCAATTCGTTTAAGTAATGTCCTTTCCAAAATAATTCATGTTGATCAGTCCTGCTCTATTCCAAATCGTCACATATTTGATAATGTGAATTTATTACAAGATAGTATTTTCTATGCCAATGACACAAACTCACCTCTGGGTATTGTTGCTCTAGACCAGGAAAAGGCTTTTGACCGTGTCAGTCATGATTACCTTTTTTAAAACTCTGAGCTCTTTTGGTTTTGGCCCCCGCTTTATTAATTACATTAAAACTCTCTATACAGATATTCAGTCAGTGTTAAAGATAAATAATTCCATTACCGCTCCAATTTCAATAAATCGTGGGATTCGTCAAGGCTGCTCACTTTCTGGTCAACTTTATGTGATTGCCTTAGAACCATTTTTGGATAAGATTAGGAATAACAGTAACATAAGGGGATTGATAATACCAGAAGCTCCTAGTCCTACATGCCTTTCTGCATATGCCGACGATGTTGAAGTTTTTATTACTAGAAATGAAGATTTTAGTAACTTAAAATCCACTCTTGAGTTATATGAAAATGCGTCTAATGCAAACGTTAACCTTAAGAAATCTGAAGGTCTCTGGGCTGGTAGTTGGCGAAATCGTACTGACACGCCATTAAATATCAAATGGAATTCAACAGGGTTAAAACTGCTCGGTGTGTATGTTGGTAACTCAAATAATTATTGTCAGAAAAATTGGTCTGAATTAGTGAACATCACTGAAAACAAGGTGAAATTCTGGTCGTCTTTTGCACCTGGCATGTCTTACAGAGGTCGTGTTTTAGTCATTAATCAGCTAAATGCATCAAAATTACTTCACAGATTGACTTGTACAACTCCCGCTGATCAAACAATTTCTTACCTTCAAACCCTTTTTCTGAGATTTTTCTGGCAAGGACGTCATTGGATTCCTTCAGAAACATTTTACTTACCTCTCATTCAAGGTGGCCAAGGCCTTATTCATCTTAAAACTCGTTGTATTTCTTTACGTCTCAGTTATATTCAAAAGTATTTGTATCAGGATGTTCATCATCCGTCGTATTATTTTACAGATTTTTATTTTAGAAGAGTTGGTGGTCTCAATTATGAAAAAACAGTTACTTCTCACCACTGACATTGATTTTTGTAATGCTGCTATTCCTGCTTTTCATCGTGATGTATTACATTGTTGGAATTCTGTTGAAAAAAATCGTAAAGGAATCCCTCTGAGTGTTCCTGACATTCTTAAAGAGCCTCTTTTTCAAAATCCACTCATTTTACATCCCATTCATAAGTCTCCTTTTACTGTTTCAGACTTTGTCAATGCTAAAGTTACAACTATAGGTGATCTTTTCAATACTGTGGAAAATCGTTGGTTAACTTCTTCAGATTTGTGTGATAGAGTTGCGATTCATTCACAGCGTATTATCTCTTTGTCTTTACAATGTATTTACAAGGCTATTCCTGTTCGTTTAAAATCTGCAATTGAAAATCATTTTTGTAACAACAATCCAAACAATGCACCAGATACTGTGTATTCATTTCAGCTGCAACATTCTACAGAGCACAATTATTTTCTGTGTAAAATTGAGAAAGGTGCAATTTACAAGTACTTGATAATGGCTCATCATTAGCATGTTTACCGGACAGATTAGACACCATCTGGAGGGACATTTTGAGGATTCCACATTCCATCAAACCAAACTTTGCTTCATGTTATTGTGATCCCATCATAAAGAAAGAAGGGGATTTACAATGGCGCATTATGCACGGAGCCTATCAAACCAGTTCTTTTTTGTTCCGTGCTGGTTTTCGTTCAGATGCCAACTGTTCTCTCTGTAATGACATTGATTCACTTTTACATACTTTCCTTGAGTGTCCAAACATTCAACCGCTTTTACATGTTATTTCCACTATAGCGTCTCGTTTAGTTTTACCTGGGCAAGCTGTAAACATTGCATGGTTTTTCATTAATCCTCCTGTTAAAAACTCTGTATTTATTCATAGACATGCAATATCTTTGTTTGTTTACATTTCTACAATGGCTAAGTTGTCTATTCATTTAGCAAGAAGAAATGTGTTTAGCAACCAAGGTTCAGTTGATCCTTTGGACATATTTAAAACCAAGATTTTCTCCAGAGTGAGACTTGAATTTGAGTATCATCGTCTTAATGAAACTTTATATTCTTTTAATACTACATGGGCTTTTGATGACATTCTTTGTGACACTCATGATGGTCAACTTAATTTTCTCATATAAGAAACTTCCCTGTTTTTGTCCATCGGTAGGTTGTGTCACCTTTGAATTATGAAGTGATGAGTTTATGATGTGTTTTTCTTGTTGATTTTTAATTATGTCATGACGTTTCCTGTTCAATGCCGACTATCACTTTGTAGTGATTTTTTTATTTGTATCTAATATTTCCTTTGGTTCCTGGCAATGTAAAAATTTCATTTTACAGTTTTAGTATGTAGGGACCTATGTGAAATAAAGATATTTGAAAAACTACTACTACTACTACTACTACTACTACTACTACTACTACTACTACTACTACTACTACTACTGTATTGCTTATCGAGGGGTTAAAGCCACATAAGCAATACACGCTACTGCTTATGCAGACAGCGAAAGACATGCTTTTCAGGTCTGGGATTCTTTTTATCATTCCAGCTTAGTATCAAGAGATAAATATTTGGAAATTTGTGGTAAGCGAGTCCTATTATTGCTATATTTTCAAAACATTCATCTTATCGCACATCTCAAAATTGCGTCACATTGTTTTAATTAATGGTGTAGATTGTTTGTCTGCATTATGCTGTCAGCTTCAATATAGTTTTGAACCATTGTGCTCACTGAAAATGGTAGAAGCACCGGAATTGATTGATGATGTATTATATCATGATTAATGGACACATTACTTTCCCCTAAATACTCTACTAATATACTGGACATTGGCGTTCCCGCTGATAGTAATATATCTGCTGCTGCACCTCTTCGATTTTGTCAATTGACTATTAACGAGGATAAAACTGAATTCGACATGAAGACGACTCAACTCTCAAGCGCACTTGAAGCAGGCATTTTGATTATATCTCTTCTGCGTTCCTGTATGTAGGCCACAGGGTAAGTATTTTGATACTCTCAATGCCTTTTTTATCCCTTTTGCCCATTCGGGAAAACTACTGAGGTTAAAATGTCATATGCCGTTTCTGTTTAGTACTGATGATTACTATGCCATCATGAATTAAATTTCTTCTTTCACATCCGAAACGTCCAAATAATGCAACAGTTAGTTTGATGACAATATCGACCTTGCACATATTTTTGTACACAAGCCTGGCAAAAGATGTTTAAATAATGTCGCTAAAACATGATGACTTTTTAAAAAATTCCTTTGGTCGAAATCTTGTTTGTGCTGCATCACATAGTTGCCTCTGTGGCTGACACAATTGAAAAGATCACCTTTGTCTTCGAGGCAGGAAAGTATGCTTTGAGATTTAAAAATGAAACATTTTAGTTCAGGTATGCTGTCTGCATGCTCGGAAATTAAAAAAACGGTCCTTCATATTTCTCGTATGTCTGTCTGTGTGTCTTTACGCAGTTTGACATCACATTTGTTTCATTTGCTTGTCTAATTCCTTTGTTTGCGGGGTAGTTTCTATAGAGGCACAACCAAGAATATAGATGCCATTGTGAAAGGAAGGCGCGACGCATACAACATTGACACCTCTCAAAGATCGTAAGATATTAAAACAAGCATATTTGGATTATTTTCGCTTTTGGAATTTTCGTCGCCGGACACCAGGGTCTGTATAACCTTACATTACATTAATGAGAAACTTAAAAGCATGCTCATATGACTTATATGAAGTTGCTCAAATCAAAGTTTACGTACAGTATATAATCAAGTTCGGACAAATTTACCATGTAATTTTCAGGGATTGTTCACACATTTGGTCGAAGTTCAAGGACGGCTTTGCATATAAAGGTCCATGCGGTTTACCTAAAGGTAGTTATTTGGCCTACATCAGATCTACAAATATAAAAATACCGAAAGACAAGGTAATTATGAACATTGACGAAGGTAATACCTGCTAACTGTGACAATGTCAACTGACAATTTTCATATGACGCTAAAAATACAGTCTACTACATTAACAACGGCAATGAACATAGCAAAAGCTAAAACTCGCCCTAAGTCGTTTCTTTTTCAATGCCTCAACTGCATTTGTGATTGCAAAACCGATTACAGTTCAAAATGCCAAAACCACATGCTCTTTCTTCAACTTAACCAAGAGACTACTAGCATTATGCTTCTTTGAAAGAAGGACCCATAATGCAGTTGAATTTTAGACATTTCCTTATCTGTATCATAACATAAAATTATGTCTTTATAAACAACAATTTGTGTTTTACAGATATTTTGTAGAATGGTACCTTGCTGTCAGAAAAAGATACAGTAGCAATATATCAACATCTTTTGCTTTCAATCCACAGACAGTTCTTTGGTCAGGCAAAGATGTCGTCAAAGACAAAGCAATGAACTATTCTAGGTCCTGCGGATTTGTTACCCTTGGCAACACATTAACCGGTTGTCTACCAGATGAACTGGAATGGTGTGGAAGGGAAAACGAGGGCATCGATTACAAAAAATGCAAGGAATGTACAGGAGACCAACTCTCTTCCAAAACTACCTTTTGGAAAGAGGTGTCTCAAAATGTAAGGTGTTCCCTTTTTTGCTATATATGTCAAAATGTCGGTATTTTTATGAGTGAAGTTTTGTTTACAGGAGTATGAACAGCATGTTCCTTTCTCTAAGATCTTGTATGATCTGCTTCGTTTACATTTCTCTTCTTCATATACGACACTACTAAATTCATATTAAGTTTCGAAATTTAGCGTATATGCAAAAATGCTTTGTTATGTTGAAAAAATTATAGTGCTCTCCCGAGGTCAATGAACGATGGTATATGATCAGTCTATGTATCAGTCCATTACATTACCTTATCGATTTCAGATCGCAAAGATATCGACTGGTGTTGTCATAGTTATGCTGAGTGGACAACGTGAAGGTAGTGCCTATCAGAGGGACAGGCAAGTGGTAAAATAATTATCAATTAAACTTACATACCCATTACTCTTTCTGTGAGATGTTTATATTATCGATTTTGTAGCTTTGAAACGAAACGACAACGCGTTGCTATCATTAGGTGTGAATATTGAACATTGTTCATGGCGTAATATTTACATTTGTGAATCACGTTTCTTGAATTGTACAGTATTTTTATTGTCAGTCTCACGAAAACATGACAGAACAAGTATAGGGGAATGATATGATATTATAAGAATATGTGACTGCGTCGCTCACAAGTGATCTCATACTTTGCGGCCGTATCCCTAAGAGCCTTACGTAAGGGGAATACGATAGATACGAAGCCCCTAAGAGGAGGATACTGGGGCAATAATGTGTCACATGCATAAAGAATAGATCTAGGATGACAGAGCAACTCCCCTGGGATGCCACATTTCTTCTGCCACATGCGATATGCGAACGTTGACGTCTTGCCATGTGGTATCTAGTTACCCCTGTAATTATTGCACAAGATACAGCACCAACAATCCTTTGATTCAGGCTGCCTTGTCCAGTTTTATCACAGGTTCTTGTGAATGGCCAATTAAAAGATAATAAATAATGCCATTAAACATAGTTTTCTTTACGAGCTCTTTTCCTTGTTCTCTTCTCTCGCCCTATGTTTCCTCGCACTGTGAGTTATGGCTGTTTTTGTATGCAGTGCGCCAGCTCCCCTGGTGAACTTTTGGTGAAGGATTTCTTAGTAAACAGTACATGTCGTAAAGCATACCAACATTTCACCAAGGGAGGGCACACTGCATACTGCATACATAATTAACACCGAACCATTATGACTAACAGAGAGATGAAAAATAGGGCGAAAGAAGAGAAATAGGAAAGAAGGCTCATACACAAAATGAGATTTAATGGCATTATTCTTTATATTTTAATCACCATTTTCAAGGCTTAGCCCATTTCGTTTCATTCATTTCGATTGTACGGTTCAAGAAGATAGGGTGCTGAATTAATACCTAATCAAACCAACACAACGGTCATCAATAAAATTGCCGATTTTCGATCATCAAGTAATATGGTTCAGTCTTTGCCAGTCTGCCTTGCTTCACTTTCTTTTTCATCGACAGGCCTTTGTATGACTACTGGCTTATTGATAGGTTCGCTAATGTAAATTCTCGCTTGATTTTTAAAGCTACGAGAAACTTTTGTTCGCACTTTAGCACTGTAAATCATATAGTCTTTATCATTCCGCTCTATTTATCTACGGTAATGCCTTTCCATCTTTCCCCGATAGTTGGCGCCCTTCCCAAGTACTGAATAATAAGTATTCAATGTCAGCCATCTTGTTATCCAGTCATTCCACTTTCTCGCGCAGTACAGTGAACTTGTTTTCACTGGCGCTCCTTCTCGTATCATGAGTGACTCCGAGCAGTAACTATAACAAGGGTCTTCCAACTATGAAGACCGCAGAAGTGGGTACAACTCAAAATACAAGTACCAGAAATATAATCAGAGATCAGGCAAGAGCTGTAGTAAAGGTAACTCCAGCCACAGTGACAAAACCAAACAGTGACACTCAACAAAATCTTCCACATGCAGGCAGACTGCAATATTTTGTGGAAGAATGGAAAAGGGTCACAGACAATTCGTGGATCCTAAAAGTTATATTGGGTTACAGACTTCAGTTAATCAATACACCATACCAATTCCCAGCAACCAATCTCATTACCAAAGTCAGAGGAAGACTCCAACATCATTCAAACAGAAATCAACTAATTACTCAAGAAAAAAGGCATCGTCCAGGTACAGCCACATCCAGACCAGTTCCTGTCAAGAATATTTGTAATACCCAAACGAACAGGGGGAAACAGAGTTATCATAGACCTCAGACAACTGAACCTGTTTATAAAAAAGGTGAAGTTCAGAATTGAGGGACACCCATTCATACAACAAATGCTAGACAAGGACGATTACATGACATCCATCGATTTGACAGATGCTTACCTGATGATACCAATACACCCAAATCACAGAAAATACCTCTGTTTTCAGTGGTAAGACAAGTGGTACCAGTACACATGCCTACCATTCGGGCTGATGTCGGCTCCAGGTGGTATTCACCAAGGTATTGAAAATACCAATGGCATATGCTCACAAGCGGGGGATAATGTGCTCCAGTTACATAGACGATATATTCAACAAAGCAGCAAAGATAGATCTATGCCATAAGAACACCACCACTCTAATGACACTGCTGCGACAACTGGGATTTATTCCTAACGAACAAAAATCACATCTGTTACCAACCAAACAACTAGTGTACTTGGGAAGACTCTACAACACAACAGAAATGAGTGTAATGGTACCACTACAAAAGTTACAAAGAATATCAGCCAAGGCATTGTCAATCAAAACAAAGCAGTATGTATCTCTCAGGCAAGTAGCACACATACTAGGCCTGATAGAAGACGCAAGGGCAGCAATGACAATAGCAGCATCCCCCTACCGGGGACTTCAACAGCAGCTAACCCACAACCTTGCACATCACTCATGGGATCATCACATCCAACTGAACCAGGCACCAGAGGAAGACTTGAGTTGGTGGATTCACAAAGCAGCCAACTTCAATGGCAGACCTATTCAGACTGTGTCCCCAGACATGGTAATACAGTCAGATGCATACCTGGTAGGATGGGGAGCTGTCTGTGCAAACAAAACAGTTCAGGGCAGATGGACACAACAAGAAAAGTCTCTCCACATAAATGTCCTCGAGATACTGCAGCAAAACTTGCAATTCAGTCTTTTCTTCAAGACAAGTCAAAAATGGAAGTGAAGTTACAGATGGACAATACAACTGCAGTGGCTTACCTGAAACATCAGGGTGGTTCCAGATCTCAGAGCCTATGCAAAGTAACTCTACAAATTTGGCAGTTCTGCGAACAAAGGAACTTCAATCTAACAGTAGAACATCTACCATGAGAAGTCAATATCCTAGCAGACAAACAGTCCAGGGCATTTCTAGATTGCCACGACTACCAGTTGGACACAAAGATTTTCCAGAGAATCTGCGACCACTTTTACCAACCAGAAATAGACTTGTTTGCAAGTCGTATAACAAAACAACTTCCACAGTTTGTATCAGGGAAAAGGAGCCCACAGGCCTTTGCAGTGAACGCCTTCACACTGAGATGGACAGACAAAAGCATCTACATGTTTCCACCACCACCTCTAATATCCAGATGTCTGCAAAAAGTACGCATAGATCAAGCCAGAGCTATAGTCATAACACCAGTATGTTCTCAGAGCCCATGGTAACCCATTGTTGCTGCAAATGTCATGTCAAAAACCGCTGCTATTACCTCGACACAAGAATCTACAGATAGAACCACACACAGGCAAGCCACCAAGAATAAATCTGATGCCTCTTGCCGCCTGGCTGCTCTCAGGAAACACTACAGAAACCT
>LD346026.1:106693-185310 GCA_001465055.1 Ptychodera flava | reverse complement strand
AGATTTCCTGGATAAATAGATTTATTCCGCCTCTGACGCAAAGATACACACTGTTTTACATGTGCCACTCCTAGGCCCTGGGATCGATTTCCATACCTTTAAGTAACTTGATCAAAGTTGGCGAAACATGCTATGTACATTGGTGATACTAGGGTAAAACAACCTTGAAAGTCATCTAGCATTTTCACTTCGGCTACTCACTATTTTGCATATTTAATCAACTTTCCTTACAAGGATAGGTCTCGATTGACATGACCAAAGTTGACAAAACTTACAATGAACACTGAAGATACTAAGTTAAAAGATTTTCGAAAGTCATCTTTAATTCAGCTAATTACTATTTTTAACATCGACGAACATTCCTATCTAGGAGTATTTATCGGGATTGACTCGATCAAATTTGTTGAAACCCCAGGGGGTACTCCCATAGAAAGGTGAACGGGTATGTGCCGCCCGAATGGGTCACTTTTTCGCGGTAAAATACCTAAATATGGGTCGACTTTTCATTGGAAAAATCCCTAAACATGGGTCGCAAACACAGCGAACGTCCCTAAATTTTTTACATGGATTAGCATATCGGTATAAAATCCTCAAGACTCATCCCTCGGGCCGGCCGCGCCGACCGTCACAGGCGATGCGCGTATGCGGCGATGTGGTGACGCGATTCTCGATGAAGAACCTTCTCTGCAGTGACGTGACTCAAGTTGACCCCACTGAAAGACTATTACTTAGCAACCGATGTCGTCAGTTCCTGTGCGTCTGATCCTGGAAGTCATCTGTCATGGCGGCGTTTGGTGTTTAAGGTGTCGCGGGAGGTTTTGCTCGTGGCATTTACACATTTGAGGTTAGGATTCCATTTTTTTTTCAGAAAATCCCCATAGTTTAAGTTATAATAAACCCCCGGAAATAAACCTCGATCTTTTATTCAAATGTTACAAAACAGTACGAAGCTGTGAAAGATATCGGGATTTGATTTCATCCTTACGTTGTCGTCTGCATGGCTTCCTTGGCATGGCTTCCAGTCACACATAGCCGGAAAAATGAAATGTGCTGTGCCGAGCGAGCTTAGAGGATATACTGTGCAGTTATTGTGATTTTGCATATTCTAAAAAATGATTCAGGCTACACGGTGAAAATCCATTTCTGTTTTTTGATGACTGGTGGAAATGTGGGCTTATATAGCACAGTGGCAGTAAAGACATTGCATGCATGATAATTAAGGAACTGGTCAATTTCTTCGGCCTAGGGGCGAGGGGGGGGGCGGTTGATTCATGGGGGTAACCCTGTTTTTGATTTGGTGATAGGGTCACCATGTTTTTGAAATGCCAAATAGGGGTCAGTGTGTTTTTGGATTTTGACACGGCCTCATAATTGCGTAAAATGCATCATGTCAGCCACAAATTTCTTCATTCAGTAATTTGTTGCAGTTTTCGGCACGCCCTTCGGGCGCATAACTTTAATAATCAGACATAATTTTCAGCACACCCAACTTAAATATATCCGACATACATATGTCAGAGATATATCATATATGTATGTTCAATACCCGGGTTCAATATTTTTCAGTGGGCTCTTTGAGCGCATTTCTTAATTAATCTATCAGACATTTTTAGCACGCCGTTCCAGCTGATGACTTAAATATATAAGACATATATATCAGAGATATAAGGATGTTTCATATTTTTCTGTGCGCTTCGGGCACCGCACTTTAATAAATCAGAGATATATGTCAGAGATATCTTGATGTTTGCTAAGTGAAAGTGTACCATTATGAAATCTGCAGTTCATATGAAAAGCATGACAAATTCATGACAAATTCTTTTGTTTTGTATGTGAGCCACGTCTAAGACACAACAAAAGTACCTAGCTCTTAAGTCTCAGCTAAATGTTCAATGAATTAGTCAAATATCACCCCCGATGTCACCAGAGAACACCATTTCCACTTAAAAATTTCATTTTTCGCCTTGTGAGAGGGGGGACACCCCCCTTGTCGCGCTCTCCCCCTCGGCCGCTTCGCTCCCTCGCTGCCCACCCGTCTACTTTCTAAATTACCCGGCTACTTTTAAATATAAGGACAACGCTTTCTCAGTATCAGTTACATATGAACCTCTGAATGTAAGCACATATGTAAGTTTTAAAAAGATAAATGATTAAGTGGTGCCACACCTAAATGTGGCCGCCCCATGTGAATTTTCAAACAGACAGTGAAACCAGTGCATAAACCTATAAGAATTTTACAGACCAACGTGTTTCCATCCAATAGATCTCATGGGACAGAATATACTTCACTGAGACAAGGTATTCTCTATTTTCATTGTAATATGTGAAGTATTGGAAAATTGCGGGAAATTTAAGATTAACTTATTAGACTATGTGAAAATTCCTGGCTGTTTTGTAACAAATTATTGTTTTCATGACAGAGCAAGGTAATATCACTTTATTGGTAGAAATCAAATAATATCTGAAATCATTTTGAAATGTTTGAAATTGAACAAATTCAATGATATTGTAGCTCACGGCCCTTTAATACTTTTGTTTCCTAGTATTCTACTTGACAACTGGTCACCTTATTTTCTTTTTTGATCGCTGCATTTTTCCCTAACTATGGGTCTGATTTTGACAAAAAGTCCCTAACAATGGGTCTACTTTTGACAATATACATGGGTAGACGTTTTAAACTTGGGCCGCACACCCCCGTATGAAAATATTGAGAGTACCCTCGGGGTTAAAACTTGCTGTGTGGATTGATGAAACGATAATGATCAAAAGTCGGTTAAGTTTTTTCAGGCCAAAAATTGTTTCTGGTCCTTGAAATTCAGCAAAAGTTATGCGGCGACGTGATTTTTCTTTTTTATTATTATTTGTTTCCTTCCGAACAATGCTGGTTTGGCACTAGTATTGATGAAAGAGTTATTGTTTTTTATCACTGGCTACACAATACATCCGTTTTCTTTTTAGCATTTTGAACAAGCTGACAGGGATATCAAGGATAGCTAGACTGAAGAGTATGTAGCCATAACACATGGTAAGCAGGTTCTGAAACGACATGACGATGAAGAAACAACCTTTTTTGCCTTCGAATACCTGATTACTAATTTCCATATACAACGAACTTGCATAATTAGAAAAAGATTTGGATTGGCTCAATCAGAGTTGATAAAATGTGCAATGTACAGTGAAGGTACTACGATATAACATTGTTGAAGTCATTTAGCATATTTATTTTAATTAATTATTAGTTTGCGTATTAAACAAACTTTACCAATTAGCATTGTATATCTCGATTGACTTGACCAAAGTTGACGTAGCATGCTATGTATGCTGTAGATACTACGATATCCCATTACCGAAAATCAATTTTGAATTCGTACAACATCTTATGACTAATTTGTATAATTAACGAATTTTTCTAAGAAGGGGTATATCTTGATTGACTTCATCAAAGTCGATAAAACCTGCTATATACACTCTGAAAATATAATAAAATATTAAGGAAGATTGTTCGGCATTTTTACATCAGCATATTACTAATTTTCAAATTTAACTGACTTTTCCAATTAGGGATATTAGATTAGAAGGACTCTACAAAATGTTTATGACACTTGCTACGTATATTGATGAGACAATTATGTTGTATAAGTGAAAGATATTTTTCATCTTCATGTCAGCAGTGTTGAAGCCAGGAATATAAAAAAAGACACTGTCTATCACTACCGTCTAATTTTTGGGACATTTTTCGTATTTTTGAACAACATGCGTCAGTTTCCAATCAAATTGTGTATTATTTATTAAACATTAGTTTCACAGCACAAAATTCAAGCTACCGGGACCGCGTTTCTATGCTGAAATTTCAGGCAATTTTAACAATACTGTATGCACCTCCAATGAGAGCTCAGTCGGACTACAACCAGGTGCAGCGTTTAGTTTCTTTTAATCACAGCTTCGAAAGTACATAAATATACGCCTCACAATAATGCAAAACAAAGACCATTATCAGTAGCAGATATAACTTGCAGACTACACCCATTGAGTACAGTCGATGCAGGGGACATTATCCCAAGGGTGCGTCCTGGCTGCAACACTTTGTCAGCTCATTTATAATTTATATATCTAATGAGCGTTCACAGTTTGGCATATGAAGCTTTTAGGATATGACCAAAGGCTATTATACTCGCTATATAAAGTGATGATACAATGACAGTAGTCAAAGAAATTTTAATTTTTGTTTCAGCTCATTACAAATTATATACTTAATGACCTTTGGAATTAATTCGTGGTGAATATTATTTATGATTTGATATAACACTTACAATAAAGTTGAAAACATGCGGCGAAAAGTTAAAGTCACAGACAACCGCAATATATACTGAACCACGTCAGCATTTTCAGGTCACATCTCAGACTGGTTATAAGTTGTAGCGAAATCTGATGTGTGCAGTGTGTGAGAGGACTTTTTCTTTGAACATTGAAACCATAAAAGCACAGCTAATAAGGACAAAAATTGTCTTTCCAAAACTATTATTTCAGTCATGAAAAAGGCAATATTTTTACAGAAAACGTGAAACACAAAGGAAAACAGTTGCATCGATGAGAACGAAAAATATACTGTCATTTTTTTCTAACATATGTCACTGTAACAAATATATTGTGAAATATTACTGCATGTTGCTTTCTTATATAGAATTCTCATAGAGAAAACAGAAAAGTATCGTGCATCAGGAATGTGTCTTGCTTTTCATATGAACTATAGATTTTATGATGGTACACTTTTGCAAAACAGACTTTCATTTGCAAACTTTAAGATATCTCCAACATATATCTCTGATTTATCAAAGAACCGCTTCCGAATGGCGCACCGAAAAATAGTGAACATCCAGATATCTCTGATAGATATGTCTGATATATTAAAGTCACGTGCCCAAAGGGCAAGCTGAAAAATGTGTCTGATATTAAAGGAACGCTCCTGAAGGGCGCGCTAAAAATGCAATGGTAAATGATAAAATTCGTCGCTGGCAAGATGTACTTTAGGTAAGTATTCGCCCGTGTCGAAATTCAAAAACGCAGTGAACCCCATTTTATGCTTTTTCAGCAACACATATGCTGGTGATCCCCCGGCCTTCACTAAATTAAAAAAAACATGATGACCCTCAATGAATCCACAGTCTTCCCATAGGCCGAAGAAACTGACCAGTTCCTTACAATATTGAAAATATGTTACAATATCTCATGGCGTTACGTAACCATATGTTTATAATACTAAATCCTATTACCATCACCGTATCATATAGTGACATAACCTTATCTTATAGAGGCATTACTTAATCATATTTCGATGTTAGCTAATTATATATTTACAGTACATTATTAGATATTGACTCTACCTGATAATATAAAGGCATCACCTACTCATATATCAACATTACCACGTCATATATTGATAATTTAATTGGTACTATATGAAGGTGTTACCTAATCATATGTTGACAGTACTTAATCATATATTGACATCACTTAATCTTGTATTGATACAACGTTATAATAGTCGCGCCAGCGGCTTACTGACTACGCATGCGCATATTCATAATATACTATGCGACTAACCGGAAGTGTACCCTACCATCATGAGCGCCTCCATGTTTTTTTGAGTACTCGTAAATAAACAAATACAAAACGTGCAAATTATTATTTTATAACATGCCATTTATAAAATTTATCTTTTGTTGGCCAGTTAGTGTAATTATCCACCTTGTCGCTGATACAAAATATCGTTAATATATATATAAGGCATAAAAAATAGAAAATGGGAAAAAACTGTCGTGCATATGGCACAAGACCACTAATTCATTTCCCATAGGCCACCACAGTAGCGTTGAGCTCGATTTTCCTATTTAAAAACATTCAGCGGCACGAATCCTCTCAACAGGTGTTAGGTCAATGTCAACTTGACTACTGATTAATTTTTCGGGTGGGCAGGTCCACGGAAATTTTGAGATAGCGATGAAAATAGCGCCCTCAGTGGTGTTTTTGACAAATTTCAGGCTTATTGTTATGATTTCTATTAGCCCTAGAACTCCTCATATTACCACCAAATGCTTCAGCCATTATTCACAACTGTCTGCATTTTGATTCAGGCAGAAAAATATTTTTACAAAAATTCTTGACGTTAAAGTTCAAACTAAACAAGCATCCATGCAGATATCAAAACTTCAAGGTCTGCACTATTTTTCTTCCGAACTATCTTCCTGGGTAACGAACCCGGAAGTGAATTAGTGATCTTGTGCCAATATAGTGAACCTTAAATTGACAAAAGTGCACAATTTTAACACCAATCAAAGTACTGGTGGATATGACTCAAATACTAAAATAAAAGAAAATTTAACCATACACTTCAATTGCTACACCTGTCTCAAGACATACATTCATTGGCCCTATGGCTGCAATTTGCGTCGCCTCTGTACCAAGCCATGTGACACCATATGACATAAAAACACATTCCTGGCAAACAAATTTTGTGTCCCAAACATTCATATCAGAATACTTTTACAATTGCTTAGTTGTGTTCTTCCCAAAAAAGATAGTGATTTCAAATTTAGAATCTCTCCCCGAAATTAAACCCCGGTTTCAGGGGCTAGGCCTATTTTCATCGACTTTTTATGGAAATTTTGAATAATAAATTTCTCTGTAGAAAACCGCTATGGATGGATTTGCACGAATTTTTGATATAAAAGCAAGAAATTGTATGTCTAAACAATAAAAGTACTGGTTTGACAAATTAAGTTGAATAAGGAGAGAAATTGACAAAAAGCTATGCCATAACCCTATTCCTGACTGAGTCCAATATGGCCGCCAGCAGGGATTTGGGCCCCCCAAGTATATCAAAATTAGTGTCTGAGCTGGTTTCCACATACCTTTATATTTCCAAGTATTGTTCGGAGTGATAGAAAGTGCAAAAGGTTGTTATTTTTCAGCATAGGACATCATACGTACTGAAATATGTCCCCCTATAGGGCTTCCTTTGGGCCGTCACTTAGGCACAAGACCACTAATTCATTTCCCATAGGCCACCACAGTAGCGTTGAGCTCGATTTTCCTATTTTAAAACATTCAACGGCACAAATCCTCTCAACAGGTGTTAGGTCAATGTCAGCTTGACTACTGATTAATTTTTCGGGTGGGCAAGTCCACGGAAATTTCGAGATAGCGATGAAAATAGCGCCCTCAGTGGTGTTTTTGACAAATTTCAGGCTTATTGTTATGATTTCTATTAGCCCTAGAACTCCTCATATTACCGTCAAATGCTTCAGCCATTATTCACAACTGTCTGCATTTTGATTCAGGCAGAAAAATATCTTTACAAAAATTCTTGACGTTAAAGTTCAAACTAAACAAGCATCCATGCAGATATCAAAACTTCAAGGTCTGCACTATTTTTCTTCCGAACTATGTTCCTGGGTAACGAACCCGGAAGTGAATTAGTGATCTTGTGCCATATGAACGTGGGCATACGCAAAGAAGGCTGGGATTGAATTTTAGAAAAGCGCCCCCTGTGTCAATAACTAGATTGCCGGTTTTTAGACGGAATGCTCTAGTTTTCAGCTTGCAAGTGGAAAGTGGGCTGTGCGGTTACCATTGCAATGGTAACGATGGCATAATACGTCCCTTGTTTAACACAATAGGCTGTTATCATGGTAAAAATTGCCAATTTTTGTCCAACATTTTTACACATCACAGAAAATCTATACCTGCACTGCATCAGGGTTTGTTGACGTCGTGTACGAACTGCTTTCATCAGAGGGAAACTGGGCATAGCTGTCACACAAACGTATATGAAGTAACCATTAATTCTATTTTATCATGAATCAATACAAATAACATTGCCAATCTTAACCCCTGGCGCGACACCAAGGGCTGAGCCCTATATAATATTATAAAGGCATTACTTAATCATATATCGATATCAGCTAATTATACATAAACATTAGTACCCTAGTATATATTGGCACTACCTCATAGTCGTATATCAATATTACGTTATCATATATTTACATTTACTTACAGTATAAATGCAGTATCTAATTATATATTGCTGTCATGTAATTGTACATTGACACAAAATGAGAAAAGACGTTTCATATATTTGCATTATTGTATAATATAAAGATAAAATTAATAATATATTAAAAGAATCTAACTATATAAAAATGTTTCCTGATAACATGTTAACATCTCCTTATAAAATAAACGCGATGCCTAAATGCTAATGCCTAGATGCTAAGTAGGAATATTTTGGCATTGCCTTATAACATAAAGAAGAAATCTCATCACATACAGCACAGCATATTGGCATTACCTAATCATATATTGACGCAGCCTTATCATATAAAGGCATTAATTAATCAAATAATGATATCAGCTAATTATATATAAACAGTTCCTTATCATATATTGGCACTAACTCATAACATAGAGTCATATAACGATATTACGTGATCATATATTTACATTTTACATCTTACAGTATAAAAGCAATATCGAATCATATATTGGTGTCACACAATTATATATTGACACTATCTAAATAAGTAAAGGCGTTTCTTATCATAAACTTACATTACTCTATCTGTACAAATACAATACTGCAAAAGAAGTGTAACAAAGAAGCAGTAAAATGAAACACATGTAATTTCAATGAACAACACTTTATTTTGACCTGTATATCCTTCTACAATAAACTGAAGAAAGGGAGATAACTGTCCAGTTCATAACTGAGTTGTCTAGCATAAATCACAATATACAAAAAACGTTATGTATGTAACATGGTGTCCATTCCCAGTCCAGAACGTCAATAATTGTACTCATTTTGTAGAAAACAGATCTCACAACACTTACTGGAACATTTAAGAGTCAACTGCAAAAATGTCATATTTTTTTGAAAAATTTCAAATAGTAAAATTCGATGACATATCAAGACACCGGGACGTACGTAACACTGACATGGAACATAATGTGAGCAAAGCATTTTGAACTCTACAACAAGCTGCATCTAATGCATAGCTTTGGAATGTTTCAAGAGGAACATTAAGTCACTGTTCAAAAATTAGAGATATTTGAGAAATAACAACTTTTAGACATTTGTTACGTACACACATAGGACACTAAAGTACTTTAAAACTCGTAATTTTGTCTACAACTGGGGTCAAACACATACTTTTTAAACAAATGTCCAAATTATATTTTATCTGCATTAAATTCATCAAAATTACAAGATTATATACCCTGTTTGTGTGTTTGTGTGTGGTGGCTCTCAGCTCAAGATTGAGTTCATCTGTATCCCAGACAGACCAAATTACCATACAAAACACAAGCACAACAATATTGCTGTGAAGTGGATTAAAACATCCCCTGAAAGCAGAATCAAACAAATACAACTTTACATTAATATCCAATATATACAAATTAATTAAACAAAAACCCCTTGCGGAGGGCAGGAACAAACA
The DNA here is from genome assembly GCA_001465055.1 of Ptychodera flava. Lineage (NCBI taxonomy): Eukaryota > Metazoa > Hemichordata > Enteropneusta > Ptychoderidae > Ptychodera > Ptychodera flava. The sequence continues at coordinate 175,813 of LD346026.1, read as the reverse complement.
TGTTAATACTCTCTAGAAATACTCACTTCAAATATGGAGACCATCACAACAAGAAGTTTCATATCACATTGTCAAATGAATGTTCCATCAATATCATCAGACGCCATCAATTTACCCTACTTCAGTTTTTTTTTAGTTTCTTATATTGACATTGCAGGTCATTCAAAGTTTTAATCTGAATTTTTGATTCTTGACCTATGAGGGGGATTGGTCCCCACAAAATTCTGTCCCTGCTGATTATCAGTGTCCTCTCGATTTGGCCAAATAAACTCCCTTGCTCCCGTCTTGTGAAGAAATGTGAATACAAAGAGCCCATCTTGGATGGCTGTCGGCTTTCCAATATAGTACGTTTTGCTGTAGTATACAGCATGAAACTGGAACAGCTGTATGACCTGAAAATGAAATAAAGTATTACTAATGTTAACACTGCCAAAATAAGAGTGATCATCTTGCCATTTGTATATGAATTTTGCTCATCAAAAGGGCTCTCAAGCAGAGTATATTACTTGCAAGCTTTACCAAGAAAATAGTTACTAGATAGATACATCACAGCCAATTTTTATCAGTACGCAATATTCAACCTCAGCAAACTGACATGCATCCCAAGTAATTATCTGAGCATTTCAAAGATTCTTCCGAAAGCACCTTACTTGGTCTGTCTGTGTAACACTCCAAGCTTAATTCATTTTGCAAGTTATTAACCAGATTTGATTTAAAAAGATATACTTCAATGGTCTCCAGGTTGGTTTATGTAACGTAGGAGCAAAAACTGGTAGAAGGATCGATCTGCCTTCCAAGCACAAAACAGCAGGTGCCAAGACAGCCAAGCTTTGCAAAACATCATTTGACACAAACCTGTTCCAGTTTCTCCAAAGGGAGAGTGGGTTCAGCACTGTTGACATTATGTTCATTCTGGTTAGTGGTGCCTACAAGGGAGTTTAGGAAGCATATGGTAATTGAGAAATTGAGAAGTCAACTGTAGCATTTAACTCCTGGGAAATCATGAACCTTCTATCTCCCACAAATCTGTACATTTATGGTTTGAATTACACTGTTACCAACAAAATAAGGGTGCTACTTTGTCATGAAAATTTCTCACAAATGCAAATATTTTTGCTATAAGTAGGTAAGTTACTGCTATTTTGGCAGACACTGTGAAAACATGTTTTCATTAGACTTAAATATTCAGTTTTCCAACAGAAATTTAGGATCTCGTCAAGAACTAGTTGTTCAGTGCAATTTTTTTTTGGTTTTAGCTCAAGCAGGTGTAAATACAAAACAGAGCTTATTTTGTTTTTATATAAAGGATACAAGTCTGTTCAGGTGATGACACTAGAACTCTCCCACTGGTCACATCATCTCCTGACTTGGAATTACCACACTCTACACTCGTATCATCCTGAGAATTTATCTTTGGTATGGATACTTCACTTGGTTCCACTGGTACTAATGTGGGTGTTTCACGTGGTTCCACTGGTACTGGTGTTGATGCTTCACTTGGTTCCACTGGTACTGGTGTTGATGCTTCACTTGGTTCCACTGGTACTGGTGTTGATGCTTCACCTGGTTCCACTGGTACTGGTGTGGATGCTCCACTTGGGTCCACTGGTACTGGTGTGGATGCTTCACTTGGTTATACTGGTACTGTTATGGATACGGATAGTTTTCAATCGGATTCGAACCCACAACATACGGCATCAGTCGCCTAGCCGAGAGGCCACAGACAGACCCGCTTGGCTAAATCTCCACTCCCAAAAAAGAGTGGTTCAATAGCCGGCTAAGTTGTTACATTTTTCTGACTGAGACCGCTCAACACGTTGAAGTAGCTAATACTTAGGTTAAGAGAAAATAGTTACAACAAATGATAATTGAAAAGTTCACAGTTGAAATTATCACAATTTTTACAATTGAGGTAACTTTCAAGGGATACATCTGTCACCTTGAAACGAGGCCAGAGCTGTACCGGTGGTCACATTACACACATCACTCGTTGTACCATTCTCAGATTCAGTATTGGCCTCTGTTGGGCAGGCTGGACTGGGTGGCAGCTGTATGGCAGTAGCTGATATTCAGGTTAAGGACATAAAATATTTACAATAAAAATAAATCAATAGCCAACAATAAAACCTTCTTGGTAAATGTGCAACGTTTTTAAGGGGACTTCTATATTTATCAAGTGTAGTCGATTTTGACCAAGGCAGTATTTTCTGCATTTTCTGGAATTCCAAGATGAATGGCAATTACAAAGGCAGAATTTGTTTCATGGGACATTGTACCGGTAAAATTTTTCACAGGAAAACTGGTATATCATAGAAAACATGCAGGTAAGTTTGTATTCTGAATATGACAAGATCACACAATAATCATATACCAATACTTGATAGATAAAATATCAGTATTACAAGGATACAGCCACTATCTTTAGTTACGCCCGAACCCTCACCAGAAGGCACACAATCACTGGACCCAGACCTTTTGTTCAGGTTTCTGCGAATGGTTGCAAGTTCTTGGCGCATCACCCTGCAGGGTTTCAAACTCAACACAGTCCAGGGAGCAGCATATTCTTGGAAAAGACATTCATTTTCGGCTGACTCACTGACACATTGTTGACAAAAGCAACTTCTCTCCCTGGTGGCAACAACATATGGCTGTATTCCCTGGAAACAATGCAAACTTCTTGTTCCTGGACAAGTGATCTTTACAAAATTCATATATCTTCTGCATTTGCTATAATTAGTTGTCCGGACTGGACAGCAGTCACAGATCGCTTCTTTAAAACACCTATCTCTCTGTCACATGGGCCTTTTCCATGACGGCTATGGACAACCTCGTGTCATCCGAGCCACACATTTCAGGCCTTACCATGGAGCCAGTCCCTTCGATACAGATGTATCTGTCCGAATGACGATCTGCAAAGCCTAAAATATCAACAGAAGCAATCTCATTCAGCCAACCTCTTCAATTCAACCCACAACCAACAAAAGGATACCATTCGTCATTGAATACAACCCTACCCTTCCACACATACCATCAATTATCCGAAAACACTGAAACATACTTCAGTCAAACCAGGCCACCAGCAAAGTCTTCAAGGACACACCTGTCATAGCATACCGTCAATCAGCCAACCTCTAGAAACTGTTAGTCCAAGCTAAAGTCAACCACACCAAAGACCCCGCTCAGAATATTACCGGACAATGCAAACCCTGCAATAAATGCAACCAGTGCAAATTTATGAAATCTTCAGACAATGGCCGCATTCACAACCACCTCACTGACAAATCAATCTCCATCACTGTCAACATGAATTGTTCAACTCGCAATCTCAATTATGTCAAAACTTGCAAAAAATGTCATCTTCTTTACATCGGGGAAACCAAACACGAACTTCGTAAACGCATCTACGAACATCTCTATAGTATAAGAACAAACAAAAATACCCCTAAAGCAGAACATTTTAATAGTCCTAGTCATAGCATTAGTCACTTTCTTTTCACTGCACTCTGCAAAATATTTTCGAAAAGAGACAGTATCAGAAAACAAATGGAAATCAAAATAATTAAAGAACTCGACACCTTATGTCCCAATGGCATTAACAGAAAAGATTGGTAGAATATACGCCAGATTTGCACGCCATCTTTATTTCCATTCACTTACCTATGGAGCCACTTTTCATATGTATCATTTTATCCACTCTAGGGAGTACTTTGTAAGGCTTTGTCATTCGCCTTTTCTCACCATCATAGTGCGATCGGTTTTTACAGCTCTCCAGTATTGTAAGTTATTTCGTCGTTCAAACTGCTTTCCAGACACCAGTTTGCTGTCAATATCTCGTTTTGCCTTCACTTTTTATTACATGTATGAATCCCACTTTTGATTTTACATATTTTTTAACACTTGTTTCATTGATTTTACATTTCCTATGATACGCGCAAAGCCCAACTTTACTTTTACATCTCTTGTACGCAATATTTCTATTTTCATTTTACTGTGTTGTATCGTTGTTGGTTTTTTTTATTTTAATCCTTTTTATCCGCTCATGTTATTATATTAGACCCTGAAGAAGACCTCCTGTGTGTGGTCGAAACGTTGGTGTTTTAATAAAGGCTTAACCGTAGACTACCGGACTTGTCTCCTTTACCAAATTCAAGATACCCTATTTCGAGTCCATGTCTCTAAACTGGTGCATCCTCTTTGTGGTTGGACTGAGTGCAGTTTCGCTCGTAACAAACTCATTGATCCATTCTCTGTTGAAGTCCCGTGCATCACTTTGTGATCCTACAATTATGCAACCAGATATGTCATCCTCCATGAAAGGTAAGCAATGGTACTACTACAATAAAAATGAAAAGACTGGAACAAAGAAAAGTGCATTTGAAAAATCACATAAACACCTTGACCGAGCATCTCATGAATAATTCAACACCTACTGGCCTGCGCATAAAATTACACCCGAATGTCAGCAAGGCGAGAAATTCCTTCTACAACAGATAGAACAACACCCTGAAGCGCACTCAACGAACATGCGTAAAACTCATCATTTCAGAACACAAGCTGACTTGTAACATGAATAATAAAGATCTTGTTAATCTTAATGGGGAAGTCCGAACCAAACTCAGCACTTCTGAAAACAAGGAACTTCGCATAAACATGAACATTTGGATTGACAAAATTACTGAAGCAAGAGAAAGAAAGCAGTTAAAAAAATGTCGCCATTTCTCCAGAACAAAATGGAACAATAGACACTCTGGTCACCCGATTAAGAAAATTAAAGCTAAACAACAACCGGACCCAACCACTGTTATCAATATCTCATCAACAAGTCTAACCCCTGCCCAACTGAAGATATTGTCAAAGGGTCTAGGATTTTGCCCAAAACCAAAACAGGTCAACAAGCTGGAATAAAAAACTAATATACAAGAGTTCAAGAGAAGATGCCGACTACAATATAAATTTAGAGAAGAGAACAGTGACCCTGATAACAACTTGGACAATAACGTCAAACAGGGACCATTTACAAAAGAAAAATCCCATTATAATCCACCACCTAATTAAAATCTTACTCTGGAAGCTTTCCTCTCTGCTGTTGAGCAAGACATCGTTAACGAAGACAACTGGCGTCAAACATATGACAACATCGATCCCGACGAACGTTTAGCCATAAAACAACTACGAAACAACAATGCAGTAAGTATCAAAGCAGCGGATAAAGGTAACGGTATTGTTGTCATGGATACGCAGGACTACATAAATAACTGCTTGGAACACCTTAATAATACTAACTATTACCAAACTCTGGACCAAGACCCCACCGAAATATACACAAAAGAACTGCAAACAAAGATCCGACAATGGCTACAAAAAACTGGATTACTAATGACACGGCCAAGAAACTGTTTCCCAAAGAACCATCTGCAGGACATTTTTATGGGCTCCCAAAAGTTCATAAACAAAACAGCCCTCTCAGACCTATCATTCCACAATGCAACTCGATCACCACTCCTATGGCCAGCTTTGTCGATTTTCACCTTCAACCTATTGTTTGATCGCTACCGTCCTTCATTAGAGACACCACTCACCACCTGCAAGATCTGCAACAGATTTCACCACCAGAGGGCGCCATTTTAGTAACCATGGATGTGGAGTCACTCTACACCAATATTCCACAAAGCTACGGCATTCAGGCAGTCAAGGAAATGATAGAAGAGAACAATACCATGACAGTTAATCCCGAACTTATTTGTGAGATGCTACAATTTATTCTCACAAAAACTACTTTGAATTCAATGGACAATACTATCTACAGATATGCGGTACTGCTATGGGTAGCAAAGTCGCCCCATCATATGCCAATATCGCTATGATAAAATTAGAAAGGCAAATTCTGGAAAACTACACACTGGCACCAGACAACTGGAAAAGGTTCATCGATAACGTCAGATTTATGTGACAACACGGTCTAGACCAACTGAAACAATTTCACCAATACTGTAATTCTGTCCATCCCATTCTACAGTTTACCCTGGAATACAGCGACAAACAGATTTCATTCCTGGACACACTGATGACACTCACCGAGGACAAGATTGAAACAACAGTTTACAACAAACCCACAGACAAACATTCATATCTATGGACAACCTCGTGTCATCCGAGCCACACATTTCAGGCCATACCATGGAGCCAGTCCCTTCGATACAGATGTATCTGTTCGAATGACGATCTTTTCCAGACGGAGGCTACCAAATTGAAAAATCACCTTATCAAACAAAAGTACAAACCCCGTATGATCTCCGATGCTATCAAGAAAGCCGAAAATATCAACAGAAGCAATCTCATTCAGCCAACCTCTTCAATCCAACCCACAACCAACAAAAGGATACCATTCGTCATTGAATACAACCCTACCCTTCCACACATACCATCAATTATCCGAAAACACTGAAACATACTTCAGTCAAACCAGGCCACCAGCAAAGTCTTCAAGGACACACCTGTCATAGCATACCGTCAATCAGCCAACCTCAAGAAACTGTCATTCCAAGCTAAAATCAACCACACCAAAGACCCCGTTCAGAATATTACCGGACAATGCAAACCCTGCAATAAATGCAACCAGTGCAAATTTATGAAATCTTCAGACAATGGCCGCATTCACAACTACCTCACTGACAAATCAATCTCCATCACTGGCAACATGAATTGTTCAACTCGCAATCTCATTTATGTCATAACTTGCAAAAAATGTCATCTTCTTTACATCGGGGAAACCAAACGCGAACTTCGTAAACGCATCTACGAACATCTCTATAGTATAAGAACAAACAAAAATACCCCTATTGCAGAACATTTTAATAGTCCTAGTCATAGCATTAGTCACTTTCTTTTCATTGCACTCTGCAAAATATTTTCGAAAAGAGACAGTATCAGAAAACAAATGGAACTCAGGTGAAGTCCAGTGGTCAAATGTTTCCGGTTCTGATAACATCACAGATATGATAGTTTCATTGAATCAATTATTTCTCAGAGTTCTAAACAAACATGCACCATTTAAAACGAAACGTGTGAAATATAAAAAAATTCCAGAATGGTGGAATGATGATATTGAATTAGCAATCACAATTAGAGATAAACATAAGGCAAACAAGTCATTTGAATTGTACAAAACATGGAGAAACAAAGTCACTAATTTAATCAGAACAGCAAAGCGTGAATTTTATAATAATGTTTTAAACAAAGGTACCAATGATTTTTGGAAAGTTTTTAAGCAACTGGTTCCAACTTTCAATTGTAAAAACCCTACTTTTGTAACAAGTCAAGGTAATGAAATTTCAGAAATACAGGAAATGGCAAATGTGTTCAACAATTTTTTTCACAGATGTAGCTTCTGAATACATCAAACACAATGATAAGACCAATGACGATATTTTAGATAAATTGCAACTCTTTGTTTCATCTAATCTCCCCAAGGACAAAAAAATTGTCATCCCTTTGCTCCAGGAAGCTGAAGTCACAAAATTTCTCAGTAGTATTGATTGCAAAAAGTCGACTGGTTTAGATGGCATTAGTTCTCGCTTTTTGAAGATTGGAGCAACCAAAATAACATCCAGTCTCACTGCAATTTTCAAATACGCAATTTCCTCTGGGACATTTCCTGATCAATGGAAATCGGCAAAAGTGACACCATTGTATAAAAAAGGTGCAAGGGATAATGTATCAAATTACAGACCTATTTCTGTCTTGCCTATTTTGTCCAAAATTTTAGAAAGACATGTTCATACTCACTTCTATAACTTTCTGTGCACTTTCAACTTATTGTCAAACAAACAATGAGGTTTTCGCAAGTTTCATTCATGTCAAACTGCATTAACAAACATCACAAAATCATGGTGCCAAGAAATTGATAATGGAAATCTGATAAGTATCGTACTTGTTGATTTCAGAAAGTCGTTTGATCTTGTTCATCACAATATCTTACTTCAAAAACTTAGGATTTATGGATGCTCAGAAAATAGTTTGCTGTTTTTCACATCATATTAGGAGAAAAGAACCCAGATAGTTTCATTCAATGGACCCTTAGTGATTCTTGTCAAGTCTCTGTGGGTGTACCACAGGGATCTATCTTAGGCCCCTTATTCTTTCTACTTTTCATCAATTATCTTCCTTTATTTACAAATACATCTGATCTTTTCATGTATGCAGATGACACTGCTGCACAGGTCACCAATACTGAGTTAAAAGAAATTGAAAATAAGCTTAATCAAGACATGTATCACATCACACGCTGGTGTGATCTTAATAACATGTGTATTAACTCACAGAAAACAAAAGTTATGGTCCTTGGAACTTCTCTAAGAAAAGCTAGAATAGATGAATCAATTCATGTGTTATGTAATGGAGATCAACTGGAGTGTGTTCGCCCAATTAAAGCGATGAAATTCGTTTCTTCGCTTCAATAAAGTGTGTATGTGCGATGTATGATAGTGAGCATGCGTGCGTGAGTGCTTCACGAACTCTACAACGTGTTGAAAGGTCTCAGTCAGAAAAATGTAACAACTTAGCCGGCTATTGAACCACTCTTTTTGGGAGTGGAGATTTAGCCGACTGGTTCTGTCTCAGGCCTCTCAGCTAGGCGACTGATGCCGTATGTTGTGGGTTCGAATCCGATTGAAAACTATCTGTATTACACATGATAAATTATTGGGTATAATTATTGATGATACTTTAAGCTGGGAAAAACAAGTTAACTCTGTTTGTAAAAGTATCGCATTTAAGTTACTTCAACTCAAGCGTATTCGCCCCTTTCTAACTAAAAGGGCCATGATGAGTTTTTATAATTGTTTTATTTTACCCCATTTTGATTACTGTTCCAACATATGGGGTCACTGTTCTATCAAACTTTTAGGACGCATTGAGCGACTCCAGAAAGCTGTTGCGAGAGTTCTTTTAGAAGGTGATTTTAATACTTCTAGTGAAGTTTTATTCCGTACACTGAATTGGATGCCATTCAGAAAACGGATTTTATATCATGAATCAATTTTAATGTATAAAGTACAAAACAATTTAGCTCCAGATTATTTGAATGTTTTTAAAAGGATACACAATATTCACAGTCGGAATACTAGATCCGCTGCCAGAGAAGATTTATACATTCCCAAACATAGAACACAGTTCTTTAAGAAAAGTTTTACATACAGTGGTGTAAAAATATGGAACAATTTACCGGTTGACTTAAAGTCATGCTCCTCATTGCAGGCTTTTAAAGACAAATGTAAATTTCATTTTTTATGTGACACAGATGTTCAGTAGTGTAATGTTGTTTATTGTCCATTTGTCCATTTGTTTTTTGTACCTATTGTATGTTTTGCCTTTCATGTCTTCATGGATGTGTGCAATTTTTAATGTATATATTGTAAATTTTAATGATTTCTCGACACTGTGTGAGAAGAGCCATTGGCTCAACAGTTTATCGAGATTAAATAAAGTCTAAATAAAGAAATAAAATAAATAAACTCAAAATAATTGAAGAACTCTACACCTTATGTCCCAATGGCATTGACAGAAAAGATTGGTAGAATATACGCCAGATTTGCACGCCATCTTTATTTCCATTCACTTACCTATAAAGCCACTTTTCTCGTGTATTATTTTCTCCACTCTAGGGAGTACTTTGTAAGGCTTTGTCATTCGACTTTTCTCACCATCATAGTGCGATCGATTTTAACAGCTCTCCAGTATTGTAAGTTATTTCGTCGTTCAAACTGCTTTCCAGACACCAGTTTGCTGTCAATATCTCGTTTTGCCTTCACTTTTTATTACATGTATGAATCCCGCTTTTAATTTTACATATTTTTAAACACTTGTTTCATTGATTTTACACTTCTTATGATACGCGCAAAGCCCAACTTTACTTTTACATCTCTTGTACGCAATATCTCTGTTTTCATTTTACTGTGTTGTATCGTTGTTGGTTTTTTTATTTTTAATCCTTTTTATCCGCTCATGTTATTATTTTAGACCCTGAAGAAGACCTCCTGTATGTGGTCGAAACGTTGGTTTTTTAATAAAGGCTTAACCGTAGGCTACCGGACTTGTCCCCTTTACCAAACTCAAGATACCCTATTTCGAGTCCATGTCTCTAAACTGGTTCAGCCTCGTTGTGGTTGGACTGAGTGCAGTTTCGCTCCTAACAAACTCATTGGTTTAGGATACCTCTCAGCTGTCCACTTCTTCCACATTATCTGCTTCTCAGAGTGGCTTTCGAGCAGAGGCTTGAAATGCTCAAGGAGCAGATGTGTACCATATACTTGACATTCACGATGTATGCATGAGATCTTGGCAAAGGTATCGTCATTTGGGCAGGTTGTCATTGCTGAGGCACTGTACTTCTTCGGAACAGTTATCTGGAAACCTAACTGGGCGCAACAAACTGACAGGGCATCAAGTTTAAACTGAACATTCACACAGTACTCAAAACTCACACTGCAGAAATTTGGCATGACTTTGTGTCTTTATATGAGATGGCTTCAATTTTGAAAATGTGGCCAAAGACAACTTCATGTTTGGATACTCCTTGATAAAGTCTTAATATGCATTCTGGATGCTGCAATCCATTACCCGTTGTGGTACACCATTTGAGACGCTGCGTGGGTTAGGCATTTCCCTGGAAATATATCCTCTCTCATTGAAAGAAACTACCTTTGTAATGACATTTGCTGCCAAAGCATCAGAGCGCTTCTTCCTGTATTCAACACTATGTTAAGATTCAGTTTTATTCAAGAAGCGCCAACTTAAACCAAGATGTTTTCTGGCTTCCCTCTTTTTCATCTTGTTCTTCACTTTGATTGCCTCGAAAAGAACTCTTCTGGCTTTCAGGTAATTAGCTGATCTTCTTTCTCTGATTTTATTTAACAATAACTTGGTTGAAGACTTTTCTAGAAAGTCTAACCTTTTCTTCTTCTCTTGAGACAAAATCAACATCTTTGAAAGTGCTGCACGCTTTCTTGGAGAGCTTTTTTAAATTATTGAAGAAATGAATGACAGTGGCAAATTTGCATGGTGATTTAGGCAGTGATCTTCGAGAGCGCGAGCTGGATATTCTTCTTGCAGCTGGCGCCCGGAAATCAGAAGCTGGTCTTGAGGATTCAGGGTTATCGGAGGCTCTGTCAGGACTGACTGTATGTGTGGAGACCGGCACAAGACTATCACTGTGTCTAGAGGATTGCACAGGACTACTATGGTGTATAGAGGGCTGTACATGACTACCACTGTGTGCCGAGGATACTTCAGGGCTATCACTGTGTGCATCCTCAGGACTATCACTGTGTATAATACTGCTAGACGATTGTACAGGACTATCACTGTGTGCAGGGGATATTTGAGGACTACCATAGTGTATTGAGGGCTGTACAGGACTTTCACTGTGTGAAGAACGCCATGCAGAATCATTGGTGTGTATAGAAGGCCATACAGGAGTATCAGCATTTCTAGGAGATATTCAAGGACTATCAGTGTGTATAGAGGCTGGTTTACTATTGGGTATTTTTAGTGTTTTGTTTATGCAACATTCTCTTTTCTGCATTTCTTGCTCTTCGTTTTTCATTATGTCTTCGTTTGGCTTGCTGGCTTATTACTTCACGCTGCTATCGTTTTTGAATCCTCCACTTCTCTTTGTTTATTCACTTCACCTCTAGTTTTAGCTTTCTTCCGTGATGAGGAAACTGATATCGCTGAATCCTTTTGCCGATCTCTGAAACGCTGCATGCGAATCCGGCACTTTTCCCTATCATGGGCAATCTTCTCTTCACTGCGTAGCAGTCTTTATTCCTTCAGACGAGCTGATTCAAATGCCCCTTTGCTTTGTAAGCTCAGGATTAGATTTTAACATTGCTCGGTATTCTCTTTGCCTTTCAGCTGGTGTCTTTGCTACTTTTTGGTTTAATTTCAAGTGTTGGGGCTGAGCAGGGTCGCCACCGCAAGTTCCAAAATGCCATTCTGAAAACAAATATCAGTCCATTTCAGTATTATTGTGAGAAATATGTAACTGACGCTGCAGTTACATAAAAAATCTACTGTCCTATGAGTATGTGAATGAGTGAATCTATGTCTATCAATCAATCTATCAATGTAATTATATCTTTCAGGTTGGTGTTGTCTCTGTGCATACATGATTTAAATCCTGAATAATTATTTCTGAATAATTCTGAATTTACCAGCATAAGGAAACATTGTTATTTCAATAACCAACTCAATACACAACTTGAAAAAAACACGAAGACTTATTACAGGGTACAACGCTGTGTAGTAAATCATTATCTTGATTAAGCCATGTTTTTTACAAATGCTTTATGTCAAAATTACAATTGCACATTATTATGGATTTTTTTTCAAAATGAAAATAAAAACAATAAATAAATGAGTGATATGAAAGGATATTCAAAACATGAAAACCCAGCAGTGTACGTAAATATGATTTGGTGAATTTGTCATTTTCTACTACACTCATCAAGGTAGCATGGTCACGTGTTTACAAATTGTAGAGTCCAACTTCAAAGTCACGACCTTCTACAGAACTACTAATATTTACAAGACGAACTCCCCATCGTAATCAGATAAGTACTTCTCCGACTAAACTATTATTTCAGCACAAAAGCTCCAGTATCAATCAATAAAATGGGTCTCTTTATCGCCGAGTTTCCAAGAAACTTTATCGCCACGTACGTCATAGTGGGCGCCATTTTGTTTTACACTTGCATGTGTCCAAATTACGAACGGGTACGTAACTACGTATTTTTTTCTAAAACGAACACCAAAATAATAAACAGTCAGTCGAATGAAAGGGCAAGACTCGAGCTTTAAAATACTGCACCGTAATCAAATTCAATAAAATTCATAGGTCGTTTTCAAGAAATTTGCAACGTTCATCATGACAGACTAGATCGAGGTCACGTTTGTTTACAAAGTTTGGAGTCCACATTACGAGCCTGCACAGCTACCAATATTATCAAAATGAACTAAAAAAAAGTACAAAAAGCCCAGTTTTCTGACAGAGTACACATCAAAAATTGTAAAAAAAATACCCCATGTATTAGTTAGATTTGTAGGTACGAGAGCCATTTTCAAGAAATCTAAACGTTCGTTATGGCTGAAGCCATTCTTTTTGACAAATGTTGATGTCCAAATTACGAACGTACGGAATTGCATGAAATTTGAACCTGCATAGAAGCCCAAATCTCAAAATAAGTTATGACAAAGACGAGATTAAAAATTTAAAAAGTACTTCACGACAAATCAACTTGTGCGTGTATTACTGACATTTTAATATAAAATAATGACGTACGTCATAACGGAAGCAAAGTTTTTTTTACGAATGATGGAGTCCCAATTACGAGCGTACATGAAACATTTGTTTTTCGAAGCAATTGCCAAACTAAAACAAATGATGGGTCTGATCAAAGTCCTACGATTCAAACATGAAAAAAATATAGAGTGAGTAAATCTGGTTGGCAAGTGGCATCATTTTCTAGAAATTTGCAACGCTCGTCATGACAGACACTACTGCAACGCTCGTCATGACAGACACTACTGTCGGGTCGCCTTTGTTTACAAATTCTGGAGTCCAAATTACGAGCGTATTGACATACCGACATTTTCAAAAAATAAGGGAAGGCAGAAGAAAATAAGATATGACGAAAGAGCAAACATTCGAGCAAGAAAATCCTCCCCATTATTGATCAAGCTTACGGGACCACTGACTGTTCCCGTTCGTCACAGAGACTACATGTCTGTGAACCTATGATTTACTGCCCGGCCATACCACCCTGTAAAACATTCAAAAAATGCGGGCCACTGACTCAAAAACATGAAAGAAATAATTTCACTTACTGTACTTGAACATTTCATCTTACCGTTTAGTGTGGTACGATGTTGGAAAACATCCAACAAACGCATATTTCCTCCACTCGAATAGGCAGCAAATTTCAGCTACATGCGAATGAACTTGAGGACACCGTAGATAGTGCGAATATTTCCCGCCAATCAAGTACAGTGTAGTAATACCGTGAGGTCAGAATGTTGCGTCTTTGGTTGGTGTTTCTAAAATTAGATCAAGCTTGCCGAAGCGTACTTGCTGAATAGGGTTGGACGTCAAGAGTTACGTCACAAAACGGACACCATTGAAATTCAAGCCGTTCAAACTCATTCATTTCGGCAAGTGGTAAAATTCTATAAACTGATGTAAATATCCTAAGTGCATATCATCAGATTATTGAATCCTGATTTAAAAAATTATTTCTAGTAGTTGTAATAAAATGCTGTTGTTATGTTCGTAACAAAAAGGACACTATGAGTGACGAACATAACATGATTTTCAGGCGTAAAAAAATCGCCTTTAGCAAGCTATGCTGAAATCTACGAAGATGATACTCTAATCTAGGTATATTCATGCATTTCAACTCAAATTATTAAATCAAATATCCGTTCCTGTATATCCAGGAGCAGTGCATGTTTCACTAGTAATTTTCATGTTACGTTTTCAACCTCTATTTTGGGTGTGCATATCAAATATTTAGTGCTGTGACAAAAAAATAAAAACAAAAACAGGTAGTGACCACTACCTATCCGACTTACAGATTTGTATATGGCGGGTGCCACATGTGGGGCAGGATGCGCTTACTATTTTCGAAACACCTGACATCACTTCTTGGTCTTTTGGCCAGAGGTCCATATATCTTTCTTTCATGAATTTGACTTTGTTTGTGTACCGTCTATTTACTGTCTGTTCTGTGCTTTTTTGTGTCTATGTTTACTACTATTGTCTTACAAATTCTGACCTAGTGTTATTGGATTATGGATTGGTATGATTGCGATTATATTATTCAACTGAATTTATTACAACTATCTCTACACAAACTGGATAAGCCATAGAGGTGGAAAAATTACAAGACAACATCTATTCTTCTTTCACCAGCAAACTTTATTTTCACACCATGCATGCACTCCGGTATTATTTTTGTACATATATAATATAAAGATAATACCTAATCATATATTGAAAGTACCTAAGTATGTATGCGATACCTAAATATTACATGTATTGATGTATCATAAGGATATATTGGCATTGCCTTACAACATAAAGAAGTCATCTTATCACTAGAACAAAGGAACCCCAGAGGGCAGTGACGGCGTTCCATAGACAATGCTTCGTTACCATGATCTATGACTGCCACGAAAATATGCACTTGTCTGGTCCCTGACCCATTTCTACCACTGGCTGCGCTGCTCAAAAAATAGGATCAGGTATAGGCTATTGTGAGTATGGCTGTCATTGGTCAATAGTACGAGCGCAGTGATTGCAATGAATGTACTTCCTACTTGGAGTTACCTTCGAATTTAGATTTCGTTTGGCCATGAAGTAATTTTACCGCAATGGTTTCCCGAACCAAGCATTCTATGTTGACATTTAATGAAATAAGGAAAATTACTTTTTTTTGAGTTACTTACGTACATACAAAGGAAGGTATAGTCTGTCATTTCTGAGAAAAAAAACTATAATCGCCATTTCACCACTAAATGCCATCCGAGATATAAAAAGTCGGATACATAAAAGTGATGCCATGCAAGTAAATTCATCCACAGTCCCTCCATGTCCGATGTTTCGTCATCAAATTTCCAGCATTACCAGCATACAGATGTGCTGATCACTTGAGTTTGTCAGGTGACTGGGCTCATTAATATGCTGTCAAAATTCTGACTTAATGCTAAATGATGACATAGAGACAAGAGATGCCGTGAAAAGGATGGGGAGTCTAGATATGACAAGCAGGGGTCTTAGCCTACGCCTCCTCCATGATGAAACCCTGCATTTGGGTAGCATCAAGAGGTGGTGGCTTGTTACCTGAATATGGCTACCGAACGCAGAAGCCCCACAACCGGCGTCATGGCAACTAATATCCCCTGATGAGAGACATGTCTGATTTGACTCCCTAATGATGTAGGCGTTGGTGCTCGAGCAGTCTGGAATGCTGCACATCCGAAACATGAAAAGTACTACTTCAAAAATGAAATGTGTGGGTGGGTTGGCGAGACAGCGTAGCGATGTGCGATGAGGCAACAAACAACTGGAATGACAGAAGAGTGCTGGGTGAGTCGAATATAGAGCTGAGGGTGTGAAAGTCAGAGGTAAAGGATTAGTAGCTTTATATACAGAGATAAGGTAAGGCAAAGGCATAAGCCGTAGAAGGAACGAAATCTAAAAGTTAGAGGTAATGAACACGAGGGGAATGCATAAGTGGAAACTGCTAAAAGTTAGGGATACGAAGGGAAAGCATGGGAAAATGCAATGGAATGGCAGAGGAGAAGTGACAAGGTGTTGTTCACCTAGAACGCGTGAAAGTCAGAGGTCAAGGCATGATCGAGCTACACACAGATATAAGGGGGACGCCAAAAACGAGAGAAGAATAAAAGTCAGAGGTCATGAACATGAGGAGAACGAAGGGATGGGAAATGTAAAAGGTCAGGGACAGAGGCAAGTATATGGACATGTGTAAGGCAATGGCAGAGGGTAAGGTAAAAGCGATGTCATCTTTGCATTAACCTTGATTATAATATCATACCATGAGCAGACATGTGCACTAAAATGGCGGCCCATGCGTAGCCCATAGCTGGATACCGGACCCTTATTTCCTTGGCAGCGCAGCCAGCGGCAGAAATGGGGCAGTGTTCTAGACTAAATATGCACGACTCCCGCATGAGTGAAATCATGAAGCAGATATCAGGTTCGCCGATATCTCGTTCTTTAATACTTTACTCTAACAAGAATTCCGATATATGGGGGCTTTTTAACAGCCATGCAAACACACATACAGACTAATACATGCCAATCTGTAACAAACACCCACTTTGGTGGGCTACGCCAACCGCGTGGGCCACAAATTGTTGGAAGACGGCAACTCATTTGCTTTTGACATCAGTTACTATTGTCTACGCTAAATACTTTTACACTGTTTTTTCTTTCATGGTATACTGAACATTATATCATACCAGTATAATAATGGTGCAAATACAGCGATCTGATTGGTTGCGACGCGAAAAGAACCGTGGTATGTTGACTATATACCACGGCTGGCATACGCGTGAGCTCTCCGCTTGAGCACAAATCCATTTATGAAGTTCCACGCCAGAATTTCAATATACTGTTATGATATAATAGCAATACATCACGCCCAGCGATGGTATACCACTTGATTTTGACCATTTCACTTTATATACGCACGAGCGATAGCGAGTGCATATATGAAGTGAAATGGTCAAAATCTCGTGGTATACCATCGCCGGGTGAGCTTTATTGCTTAAATGAAAAAAAAAACATCATTTGATAAAACTGTTCGCACACGCTATGATTTAAGCCAGGAGTGATTCAATTAGCAACTATCTTACAACTTTGTCAGTGAGTGCATACTAATTTGTGTTCATATTTTCCATCGTCGCCGCCATCATGTTCATGCGTATGGTTGGGCCCATACTCAACATTGACTTCATTTCATCGCTGAGAACAGGGGTGAAAACATTTCCGGGCATATAACCACCCAGCATGCCACCCGGCATGCCACCCGGCATGCCACCACCAGCTCCTGCAGAATATCCAGGCATACCACCCGGCATGCCACCACCAGCTCCTGCAGAATATCCAGGCATACCACCCGGCATGCCACCACTAGCTCCTGCGGAATATCCAGGCATACCACCCGGTATGCCACCACTAGCACCTGCGGAATATCTGGGCATATCACCTGTCCTGTCATCAGCAGGCACTAGGGACCAGTTACAACCCTTGTATATGGTGGGTTTACAGAAATCTTCAAGCTCTGTCATTCTGTCGTCAATTATGTCTCTTTCTGCGTTCTATAGAACATATGAAAATAATACATTATTTGCGTGCCCTTGGTTTGCTGAAAAGCCCTTTCCCAAATAACAAACGCTGACTGCACACAGCTTTGATATTTTATGATGCTGTCTATATCAATCACGGTCATACAAAATCTGTGTTGAAAAATAGTATTTCTTTAATTCCTTTGCCTGTAAGGAAAAGTTTTATTTGATTGATTGCTTGCTTGCTTGCTTGATTGATTATAAATAAGCTAGCCCCTGTACACTGTGTCTCTTCCTTTTTTGTCACAATGCACCCTAGGTAATCACATAAATTGCAAATATTCATATACCTCGTTTGTGTCTAACCAAGAAATGATTTCTTGACACTTGGTACGTATCTTCGCCTTGTCGTCATCACTGATCTTGTCTTTCAGCTTCTCTTCCTGGGTAGCATTCTTCAAATCGAAATCGTAAACTTCACGTACCTTGTCGGGTTTGGAATAAGTAAACATGAAATTCGGCCATGTCGGGTGTCGGCTAGAACTAGAGGATAAACCGAAAAAATCTAAGACTCCGCCTAAGAAATCTACCGGTTTGTGGTATGGTAGGACGTTGACGTCGACAGTGTCCTCCTTTCTAAATGCGTCCCCAGAGGTTAATGCGTCCATTCTATATGCATAGATCTTAAGTTTGTTCCTTGCTCTAATTCTTTCGCTTTGAGCTTCATCTTCCTCCTTGTACTTCTCAGCATCCTGTATCATGCGCTTAACCTTTGCTTTCGGTACACGTTCTACAAGACAATGGTAACAAACATCACAGAATATTTAGTAGAAAGATTTAGATATCCGTAATAGCGCGCACAAGTGTATTACTTGAAAATGAGTACGACAGTCTTGTTGACCTTCAAGGATGAAATTGATACATGGTTTAATAACATTTGTATAACTAGTTTTTAAGTTAATTATTGTCCGTGATTGGTACACCTTTAAAAGGTACAACCAGTACCTATAATGGTTGACTTTTTGTATATCAGTATAACTACTTTACAAAATCGTTATCGAAGACTCAACAAAAACGCTGTGAAACGTTACTATGGTGTGTTTTGTCGGGGAAGCACAAAGTACTTGTGATGCTAATGTAAAAACTGAATGACAGCTAGCTAACTAAATCAATGCTATTGGAGCCTTTGATGCTTTTATTGCTAAACATCTCCACTACATGTGTATGTGTAATGTCTTACATCGGGCGATAAATTGTTTAGCACTCAGATCGATATAACTATGCTACTTAACCTTTTTATTGTACTGAACAACTTCAATGTAGTTCGAAATCATTTGCCTAGTGATCCAAACATGTTACTTTTCGATGACACAGGTTAGTAAAAACTTCAAAACCAAATATCCTTCTTTAAAACTTACACACAATCGATTAAGAAATACAATATTTAGTAAATTATGTTGGCAGTGGTGATACGTTCCTACCTTCGTTTTTGATTGTGATCTCATTTCTTTTGCCAGTGCTCTCGTCAACAGCAGACACATTTAAGGTGCCGTCGGAATCTAAGTCAAAAGTGACTCTGATGCGCGGTACACCAGAAAGCGCCGGAGGGATACCAGTCAGTTTCAATTCTTTCAAAAATTTCTGTCAAAATAAACATTGTACAAGAAATACAGTCACAAGGAAGAAGTTGTGTGAATGTCAAATTAAAATTACAAACAACCTCAAAAGAGGGATAAAACTGCAACAAGTGAAAATGGATACAGTAAAATATTGACTAACCAGCGAGAGATAAAACACTTGTTAGAAGGCAGGGTATAAAAGCTGCAACAAGTGAAAATGGATACAGTAAAATACTGACCGACCAGCGGGAGGTAAAACACTTACAAAATTGCAGAGAATAAAAACACGGACATTTCAGGTTCATACCTTCGTCAGCACTAAACTCACTTGAGAAATGTGCAAATACAAGAACTAAAACAGCCATCAAACAAGAGAACGATCACACACATTAAAGTGTGCATTCATTCAAGCCGGTGATAGAGTGCCAAGTTTAGAAACTGTGGCCTGTTCGAATTTATGACGGGTAGAGTCGTTATAATTGCTATCACTGCCGGTCTTTGATGTTTGAGTCACGTCGAAATGGCATTGGGGTATGGAGAAAATACGTCGGGTGTTGGAGGAGTTAGTTAAAATGGAAAACTCCTCAAAGATAATTTTGCGAATTGTATGGTTTCAAGGGTGGTGTTAAACATTAACGATATATTGATGACTGCTTTGGTGTTGCATCTTGTTCACGCACTGAAATGGTCAATTTTATTGAATTTGTTTCACATTCTCACCCTGCACTGCAATTTATTTCCACTGTTGCAGACACATCGGTTGCATTTCTTGACATATTAATATCAATCAATGGGAATTCGTTGTCTACCTCTATTCATTATAAACCTACAGGCGCCCATAGTACGTTCTATCAGTTCATCTCACCCCAGACGTTGCAAGGAATCCATTCCATTCTCAAAATTTTTACACGCTAAGCGTATTTGCTCCGATCAAAAGGACTTTAAACAGCAGTTAGACACTATAAGTACTTAGTTTTAGGATCGGTGTTATTCCCGCTCTGAAGTGGACAAAGCCAAACAGCGCGTGAAACCACAAACACAAGAGCAGACGTTAATGTCAACCACCCCTTCCCAATGCAATCGCATTCCTCTTGGGTTAACATACCACCCTCTAAACCATTGAATCCGCAAATAATCTTTGATTTTTTTTTTCATTTTAACTAACTCCTCCGACCGACAAATTTTCTCCGCACCCAATGGCATATCGACGTGTCTCAGACATCAAAGACTGGCGCCTACACTTTAGTTTACCTAATCGCGACTGCGCAACCGGGCTCGTACGTTCCAATTTTCCTAATCGCGTCTACGCAACTGGAACATCATCATGTGGCCGTTGACGATGTTACAACTCCGGCATATTTTTACTACTAATTTCATTCACGGTTCTCGTGGTAGAGTCAAAGTTTCCGGCGTGTTCACATGCACGTCGGCTAATATCATTTACTGTATCAAATGCAAACGCTGCAGCATGTTATATATTGGCGAAACAGCGTCGCCTAGGCGATCGCTCTGTCGAACATCTTCGCACAGTGACCGACAACAGAGCTTGCATACTCGGTGGCCAAACATTTCTGTACTTTAATCCGCTAACTGCGGTCGGTCCGACATGGCAGCGGCAGCAATTATTTCCACTAACGACTGAACCCGTCATAAACTCGAACAGGCCACAATTTTTAAACTTGCCACTCCAGCATCAGTTTTAATGAATGCACATTTTAATGCGTATGATCGTTCTCTTGTTCGATTGGCTGTTTTATAATTAGTTCTTGTATTTGCACGTTTCTCAAGTGAGTTTTAGTGCTGACGAAGGGTACCGGTTGAACCCAAAACATCCGTGTTTTTATTCTCTGCGATTTTGCAAGTGTTTTGTCCCCCGCTGGTCGGTTAGTATTTTTTCTGCATCAATTTGCACTTGTTGCAGTTTTTATCCTCTGCCTTTTTACAAGTGTTTTATCTCCCGCTGGTCGGTCTATATTTTACTGTAAGTTTAGACTGCATCGTTTAACGGTTTTCGGAACTGAGTGATAATTCTACGTCAGGATATTTTAAAGGCAACAGTTTTCCAGACTTTCAGTCATAGTTATAAAATAATATACTCCATGCTAATAAATGCACAACGGTTCTTTTTATGCAATGTTTGCCGTTCTTCTTTCAAATATTTTTAAAGAAACTATAATTTCTAAAAATACACTCCCTTTGGGCTTTTTTATCTACGACATCTACTCAGACCGTATAACCTTAACAATAAAATGTTCAACAAAAAACTGGTAGTGGTTATTTTTCATTGAGGAAGGCACATTATCAATTTAAATCAAGGCTACCACGCGGACAAGATGAGTAGATCAGCAACTTACGTTGTCGTTTGTCCTCGTTCGTAACCCTTCATATACCTTGATGAGTACCGTTGGCTGGTTGTCGGAGTAGGTTGTGAAAACGCGGTCCACCATTCGCTGGATGCTTGAGTTACGCTCAATCAAAATAGTCATTAGACCACCGTCAGTCTCAATACCAAGGGATAGTGGAAGCAACCCGCACTCGAACAGTTCAATATCTGAGTCGGGCCTTGCAGCTGCGATGGCTTTAAGAAATGGCAAATTTGAACAATTTCATAGTCTTGTCATAAAGATAGGATGCAGCCACGAAATTTGAATCTAAATTGAACAGTTATTTTTGACGTTGCACCATGTATACTATCTGATTAATGATAGAGGAGGTTGCTAATAGTTTGATGCCACCCCCCCTGATTTTGGTCGAATTCAATACATTTTGGCCCTGCAATATATAAATAACGGACGACACGCTGACCATTAAGCCTCGCCCATTAATTTTTGGTCTTCCTTTCGCCCTTGCTCATAAATAAACGTAAATGGTGAGCGGGGAGTCTGTTATTTCCATTATATTATCAACGAACCCCCAAAACGTCAAAATTTACGAAGATTTCTCGTGCGAACGACAACGGGCCCAGAACTTTTCAGTGAGTTGTGCGCGCGCTTCAAAAATTTTGCAAATCCGAAGATATTTAAAAAAAGGCGACTTGACGGCCGATATAGCTCCGCTGTGTTTATGTAGAGAATATCTATTTTCGACACATGTTGATGAAGAAGGTGGAAATCTTTGATAGCTCATTTCATTGGCCAGAAAAGATGGCTAAAATAGCTGTAAAAATACGCAATTGAAGATTTCATCATAATTTGAATATATCACATTGGATCATCCCTAAGAACATGTCAACCAAAGCTATCTGACGAGTAGTTTTTTGAGAATGAAATTTTCTGACCAAAAACGGCAAAAATTGCCCCAAAAATAAAAGTTGTAGATTTCAACACCATTTCAATATATCATATATAAAAATAATCCCTTGGAACCTGTATACCAAATATCAAAGCTATCGACTTGCAATTTTTGAGAAACAATTTTTTGACCAAAAATGGCAAATAATGCCCCTAAAAACAAAATTACAGATTTATCATAATTTCGAAATATCACATTCAGTTCATCTTTAGGAACCTGCATATCGAATTTCAAAGCTATCAGACAAGTTCTTTTTAAGAAACACATTTTGTGACCAAAAATTGCCCCAAAAATACAAAATTGCAGATTTCATTATAATTTCAATAAATATCATTTAGTTCATCTATAGAAACCAAGTTTACCAAATTTCAAAGCTATCAGATGAGTAGTTTTGGAAATACACATTTTTTGACCAAATATGGCAAAAATACAGAATTACAGATTTCATCAGAAATTCAATATATATTACTTAGTTCATCTATACAAACTTGTATACCAAATTTCAAAGCTATCAGACCAGTACCTTTTGAAAAATATATTTTTTGACCAAAATGGCAAAAATTGCAATAGAAATGCCAATTTGCATATTTCTGCACATTTTGAACAAATCTGAAATAGGATATCCCTAGGGACCTATGTACCAAATATCAAAGCTTTTTGACCTGTAGTTTTGAAGAAGAAGATTTTTAAAGATTTTTTTACAAAAAACGACAAAAATTGCCTTAAAAATACAAATATGCTAATTTCACCACGATTTGAACAAATCTAACTGAAATCACCCTATGTAAACTGCATATTGAATTTCAAAGCAATCGGACAGGCGGTTTCAGAGAAGAAGATTTTTTACCAAAAACAGCAAAAAATGCCCCTCGAAATATAAATATGCAAATTTCACCAGGATTTAAACAAACTTAAATGAGGTCACCCCAAGTGAACTGCATATAACATTTGAAAGCAATCGGACTTGTGGTTTCAGAGGAGAAGGCAATTGTTGACGGACGACGGACGCCGATGGACGCCGACAGACGCCTACGGAAAATCAACCTATTTGATAAGCTCCGTGTCACTGACAGTGGAACTAAAAAGTGTTTGAACTTGGTCCACAAGTGTTCCATTTTATTTTGTGATTGATTATAGACCTATGTACAAATCACAATTTTCGTTATAACTTTAAAGTTACTATGTTTAAGACATTATTCATATTGAAGGGCATATAAACAAACCATTACTGTGTATTTTTGGGCAGTCACGTGGTTCAGCTCGACCAATTAAAATGCGATGGACAGGGCACGGTAATATAATGGTTCTTGGTGGTCACTGTATCTTCATAGCCTACTGAATAAAGATTTACATGATGCCAACCGTCCATCCTTGGAGATTTTGAAATATTCAAATAATTTTCACAGCCTCACATAGAACGGAGATATTACCATTTAAATGTTTTGGCGGTCATCTTCAATATTTCAAACTGCCCACAAGTGTGTCCGGGTAGCAGGATGCAGATCCTGTTTCAGTGGGCTTTGGAGATACAGGAACCATCAAAACCATTTAGGGGTAACAAAACGTAATTTGGGCTTGGGCGTCGGACTGTTATTTTGCAACGGAAATCGGCCTCTACTTAGTGCAGGGAAATCAAACTTTTAGGTATATCTTTTCAGTAACTAATTTTAAATTAACAAAAGTTATACGTACCGGCGCCAAAAGCAATAGTTGCTTCAGGATCGATGTCACAGTTTAGCTTTTTGCCGCAGAAGAAATCTTGCAATATCTTCCGAATTTTCGGGATACGAGAAGAGCCGCCCACAAGTACAATGTCGTGTATGTCACACTTGCGTAGTTTTGATTCACAGAGGGCTTTCTTTACTTTTTCGATAGTGTAGCTGAACAGGTGTGCATTTATTCCCTCAAAGCAGGCTCGGGATATAGATGTGTAGAAGTCAATACCTTCATACAGCGAATCGATTTCAATACTAGATTACAAAAAAGAAATTTAATCTTTAGCAATTTTCAAGGATATTGTATGTATGTATGTATGTATGTATGTATGTATGTATGTATGTATGTATGTATGTATGTATGTATGTATGTATGTATGCGCATGTAATGATAACATACGTTTTTCGGGAACGTGCAAGGGAATTGACTCCTTCTGCGCTATGTTTTTATATGTCCCTACAACAAGGGATATAGACATCTCAAGGGAAACAAGCTAATGTTATTCTATTTTTAAGATGGGACTTAGGAAAGACGTGTCTAATTGTAGACTGTTTTTCCTCGTTAAGTTCAGAGCCTATTCTCAGGGATTTATTTTACGTCAATTTTCATGGCATGTTATATGTCAACAGTATTATCTTAACAGACAACTTTAGCGATCTTCAATGACGGTTCAACATTATTCTGTTCCACTCCTAATGACATACATTCCTGAAACCATAGAGTGTCAAATTGGATGTTTCTTTCAATGCAATACAATTTTCTGTTCTCAGCTTTAAAGGAACCATAAAACCCTTTTAGTTTAAGTATGTTTTGAATGATAAATGTTCTGAATCTGTTCAGAAATACTATGAGCTGGGTGTTGAGCTTACATTTAACCTACTTAGTGAAAAAGATCCCCATTTATCAATATGCATACTTGCGGTCATAATTGTAACACCAAACCTACAAGAGTTCTTTATTTTCCATAATTCGTAGCCACCCGGATTACTGGAGTGTTACTTTGCCCGCAAATGCTAAGCACAATCTCGTCCCGTTAGAAAGAATCAAGAAAGCATTGACCAGATCCATGCTCCCCAATCCTACTCGTGCTGACTAAAAAGGGGCTTGTCTTTGCCAACCTTTCACCAATTGACATTACGTTTGGAGGTGGTTGCGCTGTTACTCGTTCATAAATGTATTACCAGGCTATATTAGTAGTTAATGAAAGGCTAGTTCTGGCACACAAATTATTCTCATAGTTATATATATATATATATACTTTTTAACACCCCTATTACAATTTCGGACTTTTATTTGAAGTATTGAAAGCTTAGTTTTTACTGTTAGATATATAGGTTTGACTAAAGGTCATACTAACGCCATCACCTCGAGCTCTTATAGATTTTACTATTACGAATACACGTCAGAATTCCAATCTTGGGTTATTGTTAGACTCAATCGTGGCTATTATTTGCTTTTGTGTATTCTGGGAATTTCTTTAATCATATGTGAGGTGTCATAAGATATTTTGTTAGGTGCGTCATTCCCTGTATTATAGAAATTTCCAATGATATGTATCATACCATCAGCAAGCAATCAGTATTTGGTGAGTGGGCGCATAAGAATTTGCACGGGCGCCTCTTCTGTATAAGCTACCTTTCCTGTGAAACGATGATCAAACGCCTGCAATCTTTATGTTAGTGTCTGTGCTTCCTGACATGCGGTGTGCACCTTGTGAGATAACGTGAGGATTGTTTATCGATAAGCTTTTCAAGTTTTTCTTTTCACTTACCGCTCACAGCGACCTATCTTCTATTCATTAAGTAGCTGTCTTTCGTGACAACATTATAGAGGCTCTTTGTTCGAGGTCATTGACAGGGTCATTGATGAGTCATCTATTGTGACGATAAAGTTATTCAGATAGATAGAATGGGCATATACAGATATTCTTATCAACAGACGGACATAACTGTTTAGTTGGTAATCTATCACTGGCTATTTCATAAACTAATAAAATATTATTGTTTTCAGGATGGCAACTCAAAAAGAAGAAACTAGACAATCCTTCAGATCTTAATTAAACCTTGTCTGATGCCGTTCCTTCAATCGTCAAAAAGTTTGCCCCTGATTCGAAAATAAATAATAAGGATACAAATCAAGACACACAATTTGCCATCCCATTGGGATAGAGAAAGAATCCATAGAATTCTAGATTAGCACACACACAAAAAAAAGAAAAAACTTGTATTACCACCATAGACAAAAACATTGTAAACTACGATCGATGACCAAGCGGAAATATTTCATGCTTATGGATTGTATATTTTTGTGTGTTTTATAGTGTATTGTGTGAATTGTGTGCTTATGGGATTTAAAAATAAAATGTTGCAATAATGATTTTGAAAATTACTGGATTTATTGATTTATTGATTAAAACATGTCATGTTTAACTTACCGACTTAATTTTGACCAATAATTGATAAATTTAGCTAAACACTATCATGGTCGCCTATGGGCAATGTATTCATAGGAAAAGCTAACTATGGTCGCCTATGGGGTCTTGTGCCTAGTGCTATACAAGCCTACACAAATGGCATGTCGTTGTATGTTAAAATCAATAGCAAATGTTATGTACAATAAAGATATTAGTAGAAAAACTGTGCTGTGTGAGGTGTTTTGTGCTGCTGCTTCCCTCTGCCTAGGGAGGAAGCGAGAGGTGAGGGAATGGAGGGAGGGGACTTGTCCACCACCCTGTGGCCCCGATTTTTCAGGCCTGGGCCCCTCCTGGAGACGCAAGACCATTAGAGAGTTCACACCCCTTGGGGCCTGATCCCCCCTTTGGGTCTCAATCTCACAAGCCCATGGTCCCTCCTGGAGATGCAAGACCACTAGAAAGGTCAACTTCCCAGGGGTGATACAAACCATAACTCCTACAGCCAAACTATACAATCACAACCAGTGACATCAAATAGTCCAACATCTGCAACACCAACAGAAATTAAAAACCAAAACAGTGATAAGCTTATTAGGGGCTGGCAATTGTCGTCTTTGATGTCCGAGACAGGTAAATTTTGTAGAAGAGTTTCCATGCTGACACCTATCTTTTTAGAACCAGATTTTTTTTTTTGGTTCAAATCGGCTAGGGGTGTGGTGTCTGTGCATTGTGCCTTAACAGCTGTATCTGTTTATGCTTTCAACAGGGTACATTATCAAAGAGCACTCACCTGATTTTCAACCCCGGAAGGCTTGTGCGCCCTCTTAAGTTGAAAAAAGGTCAAACGTTGCTCTCTGATGTAGTTGGGGTAGGGTCAACCTACGGTCACTCTTGCACAGGAGGGGGCAACAACCCCTGGTAGTTTTCAAGCATGTAAGGTACGAAATAAAATATTAGAGGGACAGCCAACAGGACTAGTTGGTAATCCCTACTATTATCAATTTGCAGGGCGAAAACAATGTTAATACCCTTAGTTGGACAGGGTGCTGGAAGAACCTTTAAAGGACTCCATAGACGCATGCCTATAGTGGAAGAGTTACTGCGTCTAGGCTAGAACTGTGAAAGCTTATATGCATTCACAGGGAACTCGCATCTCCACTGAAAACAAAATAGACGTCATACATTTGAGTTTCCAAGTCACCAAGTACCCTCAAAGTTATGAACGGCAAGTGAGCCTCTATTGTCGTGCCTTTAAGGACTGTGATTTCAATATCCTATGCCTGAGACAGGCTTGTGAGGCACCGCTGGTCTCAAGGTCAAACCCACAACTCGTCTTGATAAACAGGTTTGAAGGCCGTCATTTTTTTCTCATTGCTGTAACCACATTATTGGCATCTTTGATGTCTAAGAGAAATACATCATGTGGATCAAAGGATGGTGTTGCCATGTAAGCGCCTATCTATATAGAGACAATATTGTTTACTTCTACATTCTTCAGAGTTTGTGGGAAATATTTGACGTTTAGCAAGACCATTAAATTGAGTTGAGTGTTATCTTACTGATAGCGATTCTTGTTGTGCCAAGTTTCAGGTCCATTCCTTCTTCTCGAATGTGTTCAGGGTCATCATCAAAGAAATCGAAATGAAAATCCTCACCAAATCTGATGGCAAATCCGAACGTGAATTTTTTGGCTGCTTTGAGTGAAAAGTCTGCCAGTAATTCATCAAACTTGTTTTCAGTGCTTGATGCAATCATTGAGAAGTGTCCCGCCAATGATGTTCGCCAGTTTGTCGGTAAAGTTTTGCTTAATCGTCTGCAGGTAGAGAGTGGCTTAATCTGTTGATTTCAACTTCAACTCAGATTTGCCGTGCCATGTCGGTGTTAACAATGCGTCTTATCTCATTGTTCGAATTCATTTTTATTATGCCACAACCAGTTTCAGGTGTTTGGGCATTTGGATGAGAAACAGACGTGCATCTGGGCATTGATATATATGTTAGAAGATCCCTCAGCTTGAAAAACGTATTGCTTTTGTCATATAACAGGATGTTATCCATATTTCGTGAGAGTTCTGGTGGCACAGTCTCTATTTTGGTACCTAGAAGGTCCAGCAGGAGTGGTTGGGATATCGTACATCACAAACTGTTGGGCTGTGCTTCTGAAGCTAAAGGCAAAAGGGGTTGAGTCTCCAGCCACCTGCCTGGTTTTGACTGAGTCGAATGGGTCTTTCAAAGAAGTCTGAAGCCTATGCTTCTGGACAGCAGCTGGAGTGAGGACAAATGACAAGCTGGCATGCCTCTATTGCAAGACAAAGTCCTTGCTCTTGTTTCTTTGCATCTTTAGGGGGCCTCCCATGTTGACATCTCTTGTGCCCTCAAGCTCGATGTTTAAGGGGCGACAACGCCACTCCCAACCTACGATTGCATGCCATGTTTTGTGTATATAACCATAGCTAGGATGATCATCTTGATTATTTTAATTACAGGGCAAGTGCTGTGGTTAACTTTGACCCCAGTATCAACATATTGAGGTTCACCGGCATCCGGCTGCAGCACTGCAAGCTGTACAATACTTGGTACAATATGACAGAAGAGAAAAACGACGTCTACGATGACATTCATCGCATTGTGTTCACTCCTCTGCT
The DNA here is from genome assembly GCA_001465055.1 of Ptychodera flava. NCBI lineage: Eukaryota > Metazoa > Hemichordata > Enteropneusta > Ptychoderidae > Ptychodera > Ptychodera flava. The sequence continues at coordinate 146,259 of LD346026.1, read as the reverse complement.
AGTTTTGTCGCAACATCCAGGATTTCTGATAATAAGTAACTGTGTTTATGGAGAATACTTTTCTTTTTAGATTTTCGTCTCTGATTTTCTGTGTTTTTCTATCAAATTGTTACCCACCACTCTATGTAGGAAGACGCAGCTTGTTCTACAAAACGTCCTCGCTCTTTCATTGCAGAAATCAGCAGAAACCGAAATGATCGAAATCAATCAGCCATGTGGTTAGGAAAATTGTTAGTATGCGTTTTTTGTTGTTTACTCTGTCTGGTGTAAGAAAATACCCGAGTTTTCGACGATGCATTTATTGTTAAAAATTAAGATGGCGGCCGCCATAGATCGGCCATACGGTTTTTAAACAAGCTTTTCAGGATTATTGCAATTGAGATAGTGCATCAGGAGTACCATTATCTTTACCGGGGACATGTATCGCCTTACTATTGAAATTGCAAGGGACTAACAGCAAAAACAAATTCCTTAGGGCGGACATAACCTAGGATTACGTGAAGTACCATGCTTGATACAGGCCATGGCAACTGTACTATCTGTGAAGATATGGACTGTAGAATTCATCCAATGCTTTGCCCAACGTCTAGCAGCTAAAATAACGGGCAAAGCTTCCCCACGATTAATGTGCTGAGAAGCAACATTTGGCCAGTCACAAGACCAAAGGGTATACTGCCAGTCCCCTTTGTGGAAAACACCAGAAGCCAATTAAGACGCATCGATGTGAACATCTGTAATATGGAGAGGGTCGATAAATTTCATAGCACCGTTGACCTCTGCCCCCGTAGCATCGATTCCGGCGCACACAACGGGGGTCTGTCGACGGTTCGTCTTTCAGTTTCAGTCAGTAGTGGCTGCGGCGACCATTGATTTTCTGGGGGACTTCTTGTGTGGTTAGCACTAAATGAGTGATTTAAGTTCTGCACTGCTTCTTTGACTAGGCAACACTGGGCGATTGGTTCACTTTTAGTGATTGGATGTGTGTTTGTCTTTCATTAGGCACATTGACTTCATGGTTAATAATCCTCCTGCTGCTAGTGATGCTATTGTAACGGATGCAAGCTCGTTGTCGGCCGCCCATTTTTGAACTTCAGGCAAGGTTTCAGGACTCTTCGACCAGTGTTCTCTGACTGTAGGGTGTTAGGTTCAGTGTCAACATACCTGGCGTATCCTTGTTGACGTCGTCAGTCTATTGGCTATTCGGCCGTCTTGGGACTGTTAGTCGCCGCTGCTGGAAGCTGTCCTCTGTAGCTGCATATATTGTTGCCAATCAACCAGTAAAATTTCCCATAAGATATGGCTTGCGAGGTGTATATCTTCCTAAAAATTTATTTTCTTGACTTGATTTTTATTCTAATATTACTCAAAATTAATTCTTTCGATGTTTCGGAATGCTGTTCAGTTTGTCACGACGACATTTTGAAACATTGATTGAGGAGATTGGTTCTCCGGTCAGGAAGTTTCCTCCTCCCATCCATGTTTGAAGCTAATCCAACTCAGCATATTTCACTCACTTAATTTTAAATTTATGATATTATACGATCGGAGAATCTCTTATTTTGAATTTTTTTCTTTCGAATTTGATTTTTGAGATAATAATTTTGATTGCGTCTTTTGTTTACCCGTTTTATGACTTGCCGTACACTTCCATTGAAGCCCTATTGTCGAGTTGTCACTATAACACGATTGCATTCTCGCACAGTCGTCTAGCATCGCGGATTCCTCTTAAACTCAACTTGTTTTGGAGGCCAAAAGGGTGCGCAACAGCTTTGAAAATAAATGAATTAGTATGTATAGAAATGCGAAAGAGCCTTGAGGCTCCCTCCTCAATATCGAAAGTTTGTGTTACATTAGTGTTTGCTTCGTTTCGGATATGTGAGGAGTGACCAAAATGTCACCCCGATCCGCATCGAGATCTTCTAAAACAAAGTGCTAATCAATTTTCTTGTCCAGGTTGACAAGGCCGTCGGTCGACATGATGTATACACTTTATACACTACATCAAGAAGGAACACCATGCACATGTTCCGATGTACGTCTGTAGATGGTTTGTTTTGGTCTGCGCCATCGCTGTACTGGATATCGCAGTGCACTCTGGTCATTTTGGTTAATGCGTTTTTTTATGTATTTTCACATTCGGAATTATTGGATTTTGTGTAATAGATATATTTACCCCAACAAGGTTCGAAACAGAGAAACGGCAGCTATTTCAAGACCAGTGGGTGGAGGGACTGTGCTCAGGGTATCCTCCGAGAAGATGCTTTGGCAACGTCAATCTGCCAGCTCCGCAGGTAGTTCTGAACTGCATGACATGTGTGGAGGAAGGCAAGGCCATCCCCAGATCAGGCCCGAGATTAGTGGCCATATTTCATGAGTAAATCTATAGCTAATACATATTCCATGGGAATTTCTTTTCTAATTGTAAAATCAATCAGAGCTGGAGGCTAGGAAGCACTATAACCGACCGAAATAGCAACTCGATCTTCCACACCAATATCTCCCGTTTTCTCTTCCTAATCATCTCGCTTTGTTTTCTATGCAATGCTTTCACATTTTCGCTGTTATACCCGCATCCAATACACAGAGAAAGCTGGTTCTAAATACAAACTCCGAACTTCAGGCAGGCGTTCGTGCCATCTTTTCAAGAACCTATCGCGACGAATCCTAAAACACTGTTCCATGCAACTCCGCCTGCACACCTGCCAATAGCCCATCAGCAGCCACTTGCACACGTTTTCACCCTTCACTGTATATCCTTAGTCAAATTTATATCTAACAGTGCAAATGTGGGATAATTGGATTGTGAAGTAACGTAGTTTTAATCTACAAATGTAAGCTCATCTACTTTTCTTTTTAAGTAATACTCATGTTTTTATGAGTAATTTGTAATACTGCAGCATTCAGCTACAGGACACCTAACATTTTGAGGAATTAAAAAACAATATGAAGATCCAGTTATCCCAAACTAGTTCAAATCGTATAATATGCTATCATCACTTCAGAAAAAAAACTGATATGGTGATCGGGTTTTTTTGAAGTAAATATAAAGTTATGAGAATAGTTTTTGTAACAGAACCGGCCTTTAACTAAAATTCATAGTTGTTAGTTTTCATCTTAAAACATTAACACCAATCTCAGCGCTGAATCAATTACACTGAAAGCACTGTAACACTCTTTCTTACTACCACCTCTTTTTTACAAATTAATGGATTAATTTACCAAGGGCTTTTCAAGCCTTAAATTCAACGCTTGCATTTAACCTTACAATAAAATGGATTTCGGATCAATTTCATAGTTCATTTGATCCTGAAACAACTTGTACACGGACTATTCGCTGCTTTCCTAGTACAAATAGACCTACAGAAACGTGGATTTCCATATTTTTCATTGTTACTTTTTACTTTCCATTGTTTTATATTTTATGTTAGATTTTTCTTTTAGTGGTTGTTTAGTGTGGTGTAAGGATAGATTCTCTATCGGTGATTTGCACGTATTTCAGTCACCCGATTATAAGAAGACAATTTTTTACGGTTTACTTTGGATACATCTTAATAACTAAATGAATAAAATAAACTAAATAAAAACTCATGAATGGAGAGTTATGTGTGTGGTGATATACATAACAAAAAACTTGACATGTATACTAACATTGCATTGGTTGAAGATGACAGTGTCTTCTTTGCAAGTTGACAAGCAGTTGTCAGTCGGTTGAGTGCACGCTCGCTGTATATAATATCCTTTTTATATTTGAGCTTGAACATATTCACTAAGCGGGTGACCATACGAGTGTCAAAGTCTGCACCTCCAAACTCGGTATCACCAGTTGTGGACTTTACCTCCAAGAAGCCACCTTCAATGTTCACAATTGACACATCGAAAGTGTTCCTTCCTAGATCAAAGATCAGGACATTTCTTTCATGGCTATCCTGTTCGACAGAAAGCAGTGAGAAAGCTGTCAGTTTACCTCACAAATACAACAAATCGTGCCACTGTATTCTACATAACATCACTTATACTACAGGACGTCACTTATACAATTTGTCATAGATTTGCCTCCATTCAACGTCGTTTCTGAGGACTTTCGGTAAATTATGAAATGTAGTGACATCTGCTTTGTGCCAGTACTAAGTCAGTATATGTAACACATAAATATTTCATATATCAAATTGAACTAAAAAACGATGCACTTAAATATGCAAATGCTGGTATCATTTACTGTCATGAGAAATGTGTTCAAAGAAGACCCATGGCAAACTTTTAACCAATAACCGACAAGAATAACAAATGCAAGACTGTAGAGTCGCTATTCTGTCAACTTCCCAATCTCATGCATGCATGCAACATAGATGATAGTGCTGAAATCACTTGTAACTCTGTTTTAATGAAAGGTTATTATGAAAACATCGCAGTTTGCACACAGACATAAGGGCAGCATGTCACTTAATCTGCAGTCGACGTAGATATGCAATGCCAATGTCCTGGCGTATGTCCCGGTGCGTAATTTACGATATATTTAGATGTCGTAACTTACATTTTTCTAATAAACTTACCATTTTGTCTAGGCCATATGCAATTGCTCCAGCTGTTGGCTCATTGATGATGCAGAGCACATTTAAACCGGCAATGTTAGCTGCCTCTTTGGTGGCTTTACGTTGTAAACCATTGAAATACAGCGGGACAGTCACTACAGCATCACTGACAGACTACGGTGAACAAATTTACATAAATTACACTGAAAAGATTCGAAATACTGGTGATCTACAATATTATAATAATCGCAATCATACCAATCCATAATCCAATAACACTAGGTCAAAATTTGTAAGACAATAGTTGTAAACATAGACGCAAAACAGCACAGAACAGACAGTAAATAGACAGTACACAAACAAAGTCAAATTCATGAAAGAAAGATATATGGACCTCTGGCCAAAAGACCAAGAAGTTCATCAGTGATTTTATGACATCTTTCATTAAGTGAATAATCGAAGCTCCAGGCAAACATTATTAACATACAATGCACGTGTAAAAGGAAATTTTACTAAAGTTGATCAGAGAAACATTTACCGTTTAAACACAGGCTTATAACGGTATCACAATAGTTATCCCTTAGGGTATATGCCGTCCAGAAATTTCCTTCGCATTGGTACGAAATGCTTAGGGCATGGGACAATGCTATGTGTTTACATTATAACTTTTCTGCTTCAAATCACAACCGAGATCTTCAAGGTGATGTGAGTAACACGTTCATCGGCGTTATTTTCGAGAATGTGATTAAGTTTGTGATCAAGCAAGGTATAGCTTATGGGAGTATTGTTCTGAGTGTTTTGTGTAAGAACACGACCAGTTGAAAACCCGGGTTGTGTGTAAATTGATTGATTCTGTTTCACGCCTTTGGAGTATTTAGGTTACACTTGCGGACAGATCGAGTACGGGTCGATAGATCAAGCAGAAAATTGATCGATCTTGCAAACTACCTGGAGCACAGGCGCCTGTGAAGCAAACTGACAAAGACAAACTTGCAAATCTTTCTCATGCAAAATGCGTAGAGTACCTGCTAGGTCAATTCAATACGAAATTCAATAAAATCTACAATAGTAGTCTCTGTTTCTCATATGGACGTAAGACATATGTGCAGAAGTCATGATGAGCAGTCCTGTCTCTTCTACATGGATTGCACTGGTATAATTTCTGTTTCCTTGTCAGAAATCGGCAAGTAACAAAATAAAGATATTTATAGTTTTAAGGACTGTTTCTTCGAGATGATTTGTACGCCACAGTGCAGGTGGTGGAGTTAGAATTTACATCCACAAGTTTTTATCCTATAATGATATGATTTGATTGATATTGATGTTAATTATACGGAAACATCATGGGTCAGAATTCAAATTTACAAGAAAACTACGTTTTAGCGGTTATTTACAAACCTCCAAATACAGATATCAGAAGTTATAAACAAGTCGTTTGTATTATAATTCGGGACGTTAAAGTTGATGTTCGCAATGACGTAAATAGTGTTACTTGTAGATACATTGGCTCGTTTTAACTTTATTCAGCGGTGAATAATACTCTTCCGTCTACTGATTTTACTGGCGATACATTAATGGTCAGGAGTTCAGATATGACCTCAAAGATGAAAAGTAAGTGTAAATACTGCTTCATAGAGATTTACTGACAAATTCCGAAATATCTGCCGAATTCATGCACCTGTGAAACGGACAACTGTAAGTTCAAAGAGCCAAGGGCAACCTATGGTTGACTTCTGGAATCTGTAAGTCAGCATGCACAAAACAAACTTTACAAAATTAGTTGTAACTAGTAATTGTAACACTCAGTACCACACACGGTAAAGATTTACTAAATATTCTTACTTATGAGAAAAACCAACATTCAAAATCACAGAAACCTTTTGCTTAGTAATAGTGGACCTGGAGATGTTTTCATCAGCTTGGCTGGCAGATGCTATCATAAAACAGTTTACGTTGCCAAATAATGCGGAGGCAGTATAAATTGGCTGGTTGTTAGTCACCTAAACCCCTCGACATTGTTGAAGATGTTGATTTCTTCATTCATGTTTATGAATTTTTGGCAAATAACACCAGCATCTTATCAAAAGTAATTAGGTAACAGAGTCTAGCATTCTTTTTGTATATCCTGTTATACCTTGCATTGCTGAAAATATTATATTACATGTTAATTTTTCGTAAAGCTATAAGGCGGGACAATATTTTTACAAACCTACCGCATGAGGAGAAAGCTAAAGTATCAATCCAACTGTCTCCTTATCCGGTCAATTTTCAGATAACCTACAAAATGCGAAGTAATGTCTATTTATAAAAAAGGAAGAGCCGAAAAACTGGGTAATTTCAGAGAAATTTCAATTCTGCCTTTCGTCAGCAAAGTATTTAAAAATCATGAATAGTAATTCATTGCTCTTCCTGGAAAAAACACCACATTATACGAATACCGATATTGATTTAGAAAAAAGCACAGCCGTAAATTTGCTTTGGTTAGTTTAGCCCATTCTTTACACGATGCATTCGACAAATGAAAATTCAATATTTTAATTAGTCTCTGATTTTTCAAAGGCGCTTCACATTGTCAATGATTGTATTTTACTTACTAAATTGGAAAACAATTGAATCAAAGGCCTGCCTCTTAAATGGTTCAGGGGTTACTTTCATCACATACTGCAATATTTCAGGATCAATAACACAGACTCAAATCTTTTAAATATAACTTGTGGTGTTTCACAGGGTGCAATTTTTTGGGCCAAATCATATTTTGTTATACACAAGTTATTGTCCGAAGTCATCAATTTATTTCAATTTCAGATTGTATACAGGAGATTCACATTTGTTTCGTACAACTCCCTCAAAACAAGATATTATTTCTCTCCGTCAAGTGAATACAGGGTTTGAAGATGTCACTAAATTGTTATATGCTGTTAGGTTTGCCAGATACTTTACGTGAAATTCAAGGGGGAGGTAAAAATTTAAAAAGAATACAATGAATTTATTTTACAGAAACAGTCTTCTTTGTAAGGGGACATGATTTTTTATTGTCTCTTGTGGCTGGCTTTCATCTTTTAGTTTTACAAGGACTGTTTAGTGTCGACTTTTTCTTGGGTCTTGGCTTGATTGAGTATATTATTTTAATTTGAAAATCAAATTTTAAATGTGTCATAAGACACGGCACTTGGTATATTTTCTTTCCTGTTAACTACAACTGTCAAATTTGACTACATCATTAAATTTAGTAATTAGATTAATTCCAAATTTAACTGTAAAAGTGCCGCTCATTGTTTGTGTTGAACGTGCGTGTTCAGTGCAGTGCAGTGTGGAGTGCGTGTAAATATATACAGTATAGAGGGTCAGGGCCAATGATGCCTGACGACGCTCACTGGCTTCAAAATCAGTTTGAATTTCCTTTTTTATTCGTTTCCTACAACTAAAATGTCACTGACATTGCCAAAACGATAGAATGATAGCAATAATGTACCCCCTGGCGACCCCAAATGGACGTAAGCAAACTTTGCACTCCATAATGTACTCGGCTTCGCCTCGTACATTATGTCGTGCAAAGTTTGCTTTCGTCGTCTATGGGCCGGGAGGGGTGCATAAATAAAATTAATTGAATTAAATTTACTTTCACTAATGACATTTCTCCGCGACAAGGCAGAGAATACGCCAGTCTCAAAGTTAGTAGCCATTTTTATAAATTTTGCCCTGTCACAGAGAAGTAAAGGTGTACATATAAAATCTTGCATATTGTATCACAGCGCATCAATTGGAATAGCCTCTGAATGGTAGTCACTGTGAACCTACCTTCCCAAGATGTCCTTCGGCAATTTCCTTCATCTTGAGAAGAATCATAGAACTGATTTGTTCAGGGGAAAAGCTTGTATTATTTCCTTTGTACTCTACTTCAATCTTTGGTTTACCTCGATCGTCACTAACTTTAAATGGCCATGACTTCATGTTTTGTTCGACGAGTGGATCATAAAATCGCCGTCCAATTAAACGCTGGGAATCTGGAGGTAAAGAGCACAAGTAGTGTAAAAGGGGCGTTTATGCATAAATTTTCAAGAATTCTGTAAATGAGAATAGAGAATACTGTAAAATAGAATAAAATAGCTCGAGTATATGCCATGATTTTGGTTAGTGGCCTTGCAGAGGGTAGACATACATGCCTCTGAATAATATATATATATATATATATATATATATATATATATATATATATATATATATATATATATATATATATATATATATGCTATGCCTGTATTGTCATTCTCCTATTGTTTAGACGGTACTGATACGAACCCGTATTTTAACTAGTGAAAATACGAATTATATTTTCACTGTAACCGAACTACTTACAGCTACGCGTACGCGTGACCTTCGTAGGTACGTTCATTATATAAAACAGCTAGGAGAATAAGACTTGTCCCCGTTTGACAGTGCATCATGATAGAACCGCTATACGACAAGTTTCCTGTTGATGAGTTTAAGTATCTAGATAGTGAATTGCATCGTTTACAGCCATAACGAGCCATAAAAAAATCCAACCGCACTGAAAATACTCGCGACAGACAAGGTGCACATATCCGATTTGTACCTGTCACTGTGTGTCGGTGAGATTCCCAGGGCTTGATCGTGTCCGGTGCGGGTTTTGGATACAATGTAAGATACTAGGGAAAGTCAAACATTCTTTTAGCTTCTTCAAAGAAGTTTAGTTCTATTTAGGCAAGCCAGTAATGAAAATATGCGAGCAGACGATGTAAATACCTTTGAAATGTTTTATTCGTACAGCAACAAAAACACAATTGAGTTACGACGCTACAGCTTACAGTGTACTCACTTCACGTTTCCCTAATCCGCTCACAAAATCCTTTCTAAGATAAAATATTCGGCATATTTGACGTCTGAGGACATGTATATATATATATATATATATATATATATATATATATATATATATATATATATATATATATATATATATATATACAAAGTATGCTTTCGGACTTGTTCGACACAAATGATCAATATAAACTTAGAGCAATATATATTAGGGTTGCTAGAGAAATGATTTTACAATTTCATCTCTACAACATTGTTTTTTGAGCCACGAGACTCATTCGTCAGGAGACTAAACTATTGTTGATATACATCTACATTGGTACACATCGCCGATTACGCAGATTGTGGAATGTTGGTTGAGATTGAAAGTTAAGGCATAACAATATATTGCCACTGTTATGAATATTAATTTCCAACAACAGATGATTTATGTAAGTGTATGTATTTGGAAGTAGTAGTCCGTGGGCTGGAGGGGACCACCATGCACCCCCCATATCCCTACTACATGGGTATTTTTTGTTCTTTAGGACCTGCTGAACAAAAAAAAGATGTTAACATTGGATATTGTGGGATGCACTACCTATCTGGGCTGGTTTTTGATTTGCATGTACCGCAAAAAATGGCGAAAAATGGGTAGGGGTAGAGGGTACTATAACCTCCCCTACATTAAGTAAACTAGCATAAAATAGCACAAACCATACATTTTTGAAAAGCTCAGATTCTGATCTTTATGAGAATCACCAACTTTATGAGAAACACCAATTTTAGCAAAATTAATGTGTGTACATCCAATAGGACGACTTTAAAATTAATTTTTTTGACAATTTATTATAATAATAATTATTACGAAAATATTGCAAAGTAAGCACTCAGACATTAGTGCAACGCATCGCCCGACGCGCTAAACGCTGATTGGCTAATGATAGGATAACATATTTTGGTATAGTATCGCCAATTTTGGAAATGACCCGGACTGATGATGCAAACATTTTGAGTGGCTTGTTTCTTTTTTTAATTTATTTAGAATACAATAAAAATAAATGTTAGATTTCTGTCAGGTGATACTGGACGAAACAAGGGATTACAACTTTGGAAAAAGTGACACTTTTTGCAGTTTAAGCCAACATAAATTCTTCGTGACTAAGTATTCCTCGCATCACACGGTGAACGTGTGTTCTCAGAACAGACTTTCTCGGACGTGCAAGGCATCTACATTTCCTTTACATATCTACTATGTGCCTGTAGTGTAATGAATTGTGTAACAATGTGAAAATTGGTTCGGTCGTTTGTGTTATAATGTTTGTGTTTGTGTTAATGTTATAAATACAAAGTAAATGTTGCCTTACCTACGCTCGACACAGCCCTAAAACCTTTTAGTTTCAAATAATCATGTCTGGTCGTTTCGTTTATTTCAAGTTTCTAACATTTACCTTTATCAAATAAAATAAATTTGATTCAAAGCATTACCCTTTGTATTATGTATAGGTAAAAATTGGTGGAATTTAGATTAGTTTTGACAGTAATTTGTGACATAAAACTTTGGGGTATGGGGTAACTTATGGCCCTATTTCATGAAAACTATAGAAGACATTGCATATTGCTATATACCATTTTCAAGAAGCATAAATCACCTTTCTAATGATACCCCATAACCTAGGTCATGTTAAACAGTAAGCTCAGCAGATTACGTACAAGAAGACAGGTTTGACAAAAATCCATGTGGGTCACAAAATCGTGATTTTGTGGTACCCTTCAAAACATGACCATAACAGCTATTGAGTCCCTATATTTTGTTTGTTAAAATCCCATTTCTTATTAGGGATCCCAAGGCTTCTGAAAATTACAAGTTTGTTATCCTGTGGGGTGGGGGGGGGGAAGGTGCATGTAGACGCCCCCTCTAGCCTCGGCCTAATAGATTGTTAGTAATACTTGCTGTATAAGTAAGACAAGGAGGCATAGACAATTTTCCAAAAATGCCTTATCAAAATTATTTTATCGAAAAATATTTAAAAATAAAATTATAAAAATAGACAGTCATCAATAATCTATTTACTTGTTGGAGAAAATTGCAATACGATTATGTGTGTACGTTTTAAAGTCTTCTTTTTAAGGCTGTGCATTGGTTCATTGCATAAAATGCCCATTCACGATATACCAGTGTAACAAAATTTGCTATTTTAGTGACTAGAGACAATAATGCACGGTAAATACCCAATTTTGACATTTATTTTCTTCTTCAGCACGTTGCAATTAGTAAAGAACATCCATAAATCTGTTTGATTTGCTTCATAAGGAGGAAACAATAGTTATCGTATTTTCTTCCGGTTAAAAATACTGAATTGCCAGAAAAAATCGATTTAAAGTTATCCAATTCTATGACGTCATATTTTTTTACTAAAACTTTATGCATTTTAGAAAGACCAATATCTCAGCTTTCTAAAACTATAAGGTATATGGCATTTCAAGGCAGTTTACTTCATCAAGGAAAGAATGTTGTACCCCCACCCCTAGCTTTTGCACACCCCATACAGATACACGCAATTCAAAATTGACTCAAGAGAAGTAGTGTATAGTTAAATATCTAATGTTAACAATGTTTTTCTTGTTAAATATGTTGGAATAAATAATTCAAACACAAAAAGCTGTCAAAATTTTGCTTATTAAAAAGTAAATCACAATTGTTACATAGTATTTTTGGTAACAAATTTCAAAATTGTCAAGAAATTTCATTTGAAAGTCGTCATATTCTATGTACACAAATTAATTTTGCTAAAATTGGTGTTTCTCATAAATAGCAGAATCTGAGCTTTCCAAAAATGTATGGTTTGTGCTATTTCATGCTAGTTTACTTAATGTAGGGGAGGATATAGTACCCCCTACCCCTACCCATTTTTCGCCATTTTTTGCGGTACATGCAAATCAAAAACCAGCCCAGATAGGTAGTGCATCCCACAATATCCAATGTTAACATCTTTTTTCTTGTTCAGTAGGTCCTAAAGAACAGAAAAATACCCATGTAGTAGGGATGTGAGGGGGGGGGGGTGCACGGTGGGCCCCTCCAGCCCACGGACTATATGTTTTTTTCATGAGTTTATTTTCAAACAACGTTGGTTCGTGTAAATGTGCTAACTGAAGTAAATTCATTACTGCTACCTGATTTCGACCATGACCACATACTTTAACAAGTTAAATAATAAACGGGTGCCGCATCCGTAAAATGGTGCCCCCATAGAAAAGTACAAAAATTCAGTATCGTGCAACTACACATTGCAATCTTCTAAGAAACAAGCATGATGGCATTTACGTGAATGCACCCACATGTTGGCCAACAATATATTGTCGTAGTATTTATTTTCTGTGTCACATGATTGGTTTTTGAAAATGGCAGGAAATCTAAAATTATGGTAAAACGTTTGAATTTACATGCCACTTTCGAGATTGGGGATTTGGCCGAGCGGTTTTGTATGTGGCTTCTTCGCTAGGTGACTGGGTACTGTATGTTGTGAGTTCAAAACCCATTGAAATCACCATATTTTCGACACTTATAACGGTGTTATACACCGTTTTAGTCTTTAATGAGTCTTATTCAAAGGAAACTCTTGGAAATCTGAGGATATTTTGAGATCGGTTTATTACACATTCGCAGCTACTGGGGCTTTAACACATGCTATGTAAGACATATTTAGTAGGGTAATAAACATCATACTGCGCTTGACTCCCACGTGGATCTCAGTACTAACCAGGAGAATGATTTTATTCTCAGTTCTGAATTACAAACGATAACAGGTTATATAGTCTACATTTATTGACCGATGGTTGCTCTTTTCAATGCTCGTCTAATTACTGACAAACGTGTGAAATTGTAATGAACAAATATTCATACACCTGATATACAAGATGACTACGTCAGTGACAAACGAGCCTACATCATCAATAAGGATGCCACTGAAGGTGCCATCAGAGTCACAAGTGAACATGTCGACATTAGCATTAGCTCCACAGGGGCATGGCCACTGATTGATCGATTGCAGAGATAGCTTACCGAAAAATGAAAAAAAACACCTGGTCAGGTTACACTAGAAAGAAATTAGCAGAGTAAAATAATCAGAAGAAATTACATTACCACCAGCAGATCTAACCGGAGCTATACAAAACAATGCGACAGCTATGCGAGCAATGAAATATGAGAGGTAATTTTCCCTAGGTATGTAAGAATGTGAACTGACTGTATGTTGAATTAATATTGATTTGATTGATTACTGCCTATTCCGTGGCTTTAAAACGAATCCTCAAGACAGTGGTTAGGAACTCATGAAAACCCTCTTTGAAGAGGAATCTTAAACTAACAGCCACAGTTATCGGAGCTGTTGCAAAATAGGAATTTCATGAAAACAAAATGTTATACCATCAGAACCGAATATACAGCAATGCTTTTTATGACAATTTTGGGAGCAGCAGTCGATGCAAAAACATTAACAAGAGGTTCAATTCTTAGTCAAAGATCATCAGGTCAAGGTGAAACAATTAATCAGGAGAGACAAAGGCACGACCAAGCCTTAAAAGAATATAATGAAGGCACGGAGAAGTAACATGAACAAAAGAAGATGATTTATCATTGGGAAAGAAGAGACTACACCATGCAGATTTATGAGAGGGAACTAATTGTTACAGATAAGGATCTTTTATGCGGACCAATTCCGTATTTTGGGGAGCCACTGGTGTAATGGCAAAACCGAACTTGTCAATTTATATACCCCGTCAGAAAGTTGGAAGAAATGGGAACTAATTTCTGCGACCAATGTATTTCTGCTTGTTGAATTTTGATATTGAGATATCAATTACAAATAGACACTACATCTTGATGTTTGGTGAAAAGAATATTTCAAAGTAACTGAAAAAGCAAAGTGATACTTTTGGCTTCAGTTTGGAATTAGCATGGTGCTAGCTAGGAAAGACTTTCAGGCATACACTTGTACTACGATATTCTTTGTTTTATCAAAGATTACCAGAAGATTTTTTAAAGATTGGATATTATCGGTGTGTTTAGAATGACTAAGCTGACGTACATGATTCACTTGCAAGAACATTGGTTGCTTCGATTAATCTATGACACAGGTAATAGCTTTATTTTCCAGTCAGATAGGAATATTCAAATAACAATGATGTGACTACGGGCAAAGTCCCCCTCGGTGCACATAGCGCCGGCCACAGCACATTCTGGCACTTTCGTTTGGGCTAACTATATTGTTGTCTCACGTTTTCAAAGGCCTTCGTGACTTCCCCATGTACTGCCGATGACCTGGGTCACGGCGTGAGTCTAATCGAATTTATTTTATTTTGCAGAATGCCCTAAAATAGGGAAAATTATTAAAAGACATTTTATACTTCCGATAGAATTTAATCGTAGAAAACTTTGGGGAGAAAACAAAACTTGTCAAGGTTACGAACATTTTGACTGGACAAATTACAATTATTGGATGCATTTGTAACAAAACCTGCTGACCAAATATTCCTTTTGATGAATTTTGTTCCAGGTAGTACTGTTACATCATGTTTCGATCTTGGCCAGTACTCTGATGTATTGCTGAGAAATAGCACCTTAGTCATTAAGTCGTTAAGTATTTTGCGTGCAAAGGACACGCTGTTGAATATGGGTATAGGTCAACTCCGACGTGATGTCATAATTTACATGGAAAAGAACTATTACCATTTTGCAAGTTTACATTTGTGAAGCAATGATCAGGCATACTTTCTCTTAAGCAAAAATGCAATGTATCACAGTAGGCCCATGTTAACTCAATGATCATTTACTACGGTACCGATAGTATCAAAAATAGGTGCTAATAAAGTCGGTTTTAGGAAGAGATAATCTGTGTAACTTACCAAAAACTGTATTTTTCGGGTTCATTTCAGCTTGAATCTTAGCGGCATCCCCGATTAGACACTCAATGTCAGTGAAAGCTACATAGTTGGGAGTTTTCTGGTTCCCTTGGTCATTTGCTATGATTTCAACTTTGCCATGTTGGAAAACAGCTACACGAGAGTAGTTTATACCAAAATAAATACCAATTGCTGGTTCCTTGGTTGCCATATTAATACCTAGAAAAGGCAGAGCAATGCAATATAACTATTACATAATCTTTGCTTTGATTACAGATCATTATCTACAAGCAACTTCACATAACATTTGAGTGTTTCGGTGATAGGAACGAAGTTGGGAAATTAGCTACTGCACTATTAACCTTTGCTTGTGGACGAGTTCCTGGCAGTGATAACTACTACAATTCTTCCTTGGTTTCTAATAATACATGTTTCCTTATTAAAAATGTCCGAGTTCGAGCAATGTTACTAGCTCGGTAGGAAGTATGGCCGGGGGCAAAACTGGAAAAATACCGAGAAAGATTAAAGCCAAGCAAAGTTAAAGAAAGTCGAAGTAGTAGGATATAGTGAGAATTATCATAAAAATATGATATTTAAACTGATCTGAGCCCTCTCATGTACACACAAATTACAATTACCAGTTTCCATATTCATTTTCACCTTCGTTTGTTGATTGCATTGTGTCATGCTTTATAGTTTTGCGGGGTTTTCTCATCAACTGCCGCAATATTAAAGGCGTTCAAAAATATGTTTCTTTGCTATTGCTGTTCAATCTTGCTACCAACAATTGTACTTCTTGTCGTTGCTCAGAGGACACGCTATAACATAAACAATAGTACTATAACGTAGTAAAGCAAACGATTTCCAGTAAAAACATTCTGTTGTAAAACGTGAACGCAAATTATTATGCACCTGTGCATCTGTATTGACAAGATAAAGAACATGAGTTTTCTCACTCGGCAGATTTTCTTCATCTTTTCCTATGCCAGATCACTTCTTGTTGTTCACAAATCCTTACAATTTTATTCCAATGATATACCATTTCCATCAAATGAGTATATAAATTGACCTTGATTGTCAATTGGGAAAGGAATACCTGAAACACTCTAGCCAGTCAAAAAAACATTGCACAAGAAGATATGGCTGCTGACTCTGGAGAAGCTTCTGACTACAGCTGTGAATGAGCCCTGATTGAACACAGTAAAACTTAAAACCGCTGTGACAACCTGCCTTAATTTTTAACACAGTATTTGAGCTGAGTAAGCACATCCGGATAAAAGAAGAAAGAGGTGGTACACAATACTATCAGACATTTGCATCGCATTGTGTTTGTTTTATTACGTATATTTACTTATTTTACAGTTCGTAAGGGAAAGCATTTAGTCATCGTAAAAAGTATAAGTCTGTTGTGGTCTCCCTCAATTAGTTTTGGATTTGTGTCAAAATATATTGTCCCTTACTGTAGAGAGTGTTGTGTCATGAAGAAAAGACAGGGCTGCATGTATCTTGCTATACTATTAAACAGTGATCATATGATTTATGTTTTGACACCCAAGAAAAATCTTTCTTTCCAAGTTTGTCGTGTTAATTTGGCGTGCGTTTGATCATAAGTAAGGTTAGAGGGGGGTGCCCACACATTAGTTTCACTAGAAGATTTGAGTGTGTTTTTCAATATAATGCTATATATTGTTGTGAGAAAAATTCCAGCTTTTTAAATTTTCGAAATCAGTCTGTTCAGAAGATTCTGATTTAGTTGGCATTTAAATTTTACCTTCAATGCTGAAACCCGAATTTTGTGTCGTTTTTCAACAATATAGGTTGCATCCACTGAATGGCATTGATTGTTACACTGTATCTTGATTTTGTACATGAAAACCGGAAATCATGTAATTCAAGAAAATCTTACAAATTGTTGTATTTCTTTTTCTCAGGTTTAACAGTTTCCATAAATTAGTTTGCTAAAATGTGTCATTATAGTTAGTGTTCAGTTCTGATTGTGAAGCAAAGTCTCGTCAAGTGTTTTTGGAAAAGATGTCAATGTCAATACTATGGCAATACATGTCAATAGTATGTTAGCACACACACCTTCAAAAACACACATTATATATATATATATATATATATATATATATATATATATATATATATATATATATATATATATATATATATATATATATATATTGCAAAGTTGATATATATATATATATATATATATATATATATATATATATATATATATTGCAAAGTTGATGTAGAAAATCAAATCATTGCGACAACAGAAATGTCATAATTTTATACTGCACCCAACACAGCATATTTTGCTCAAAAAGCACGTTTTCCAAATATTCAATTTTAATTAATATGTTAACCCAAGATTAAAATGTTGGTGGGGTTCACATTTTAGCTTGTCAAGTAGTCGTTAGGTTTCCTGATAAAGAAGTGTTAATATATGCAAATGAATGCAATCCAAACGATTTCCTAGCTTCTTTTTCCTCCAAATTTCAAAATTTCCAAAAAATTTAACTCCACTCTAGCTGGGTCACATTTTCTGAAATTTTCATATTATATTCTTTAAATACTCTTTAAAAACGATTATTTTGTTTGGCAATAAAGTTCTTACACTTTAAATAAGAGGCATTTGAAGTCTACTTATCATGATTTTAATCACATCTCTTTAAGAAGATTGTATCTTACATTGAATTCGTTTTTGAAAACCGTCTCGATAGGTACATTTACATTTGCATTCCAATATTTATGGATACTCCATTTTCCAACTAAAATTAAAAATTGTACAGATTTTCTATGTGTGTCAGTAATGGTACTTACATTAAACTCTGTGAAAATAATATTTGATGGTGATATTTCAATTTTTTTCCCTACAAATCTTTTAATAAAGTTTTTTTGCTTTGGTCCAGCATCTTACAGCAATTGAACAATTTAAAAATCTATGTTCCAAGGAACCTATTTCTTGGAAAACTGAACACAGCATTGTATCTTTTATCTTCCAAAAATATAAATATTTGTTACATGGGAGTAGACGGTGCAAAAGCTTCCATTGGAACTCTGTCAGTTTAAGTTCACTTGTAATATCATACACATTTTTCCGAATAAGGTTGATTTCTGATTCTCTAGGAGTTACATTTAAATTGTGAAACCATTTCAAAAGCTGGTACATAGGGGTTTCTGTACGCTATAGTATGAGAATGGAATACAGTGTCTTACATGTCAGTTTGTTCAGGGGAATTTTAATATCATTGGGAGAAACCTCAAAATTATCATCTGTAGAAACCATGGAGTAAAAACAACAATATTTCCTAGACCAGCCAAGTAAGAAGTGACGATCTGCATGGTCCACAATGTGATTCACATCCTACCAAGCGTTCAAAACATTAACATAGAAAACTGGTAAAGCAGCTACAATGCATTTTGGGACAACATGCCATAGAGAATGTTGCTGTAATAAATTTGTGTTATTATCAAGATATATGTACGACCATGGTAACGCTGTCCATGTCGTGTCTTTACTTTCCACTAATATTTTCACCCACATAGCCTGCAGTGCTTGCACTTGACATTTTACATTGATATGTTTGGTACCTCCGCATTTGTAACCTGTTTCAAGCACTTTGTTTGGAATCTTTCTTTTTCGTTTGACAAAGATGTCAATAAGACTTTGGACTTTCTGACAGATATCTTCAGGTATACCAATTACAGAAGCAATGTACATTATCTTTGATACAGCAAGAGATTTTGAAATAACGATACGCCCATAAATTGTAAGGTGGCGCCTTCCCCAAGACAAGTTTTCGAGTGCTTTCACTTTTTCTTCCCAATTTAATTTCTTGCACAGTATATCATCATAACCAAAATATACAGCCAGTGTTTTCACAGGGTTTGTAGTCCATTTAATGTCACCAACTTTCACATCCTTGTGTCTAAACTTTCCCAACAGAATGCCTGTCGTTTTCTTCTTATTCAGCTTTAACCCGCTACATTTAAGTTTTCCATAACTGTAAGAACTGATTCAACAGAGGCAATATCTTCAACAAAAATAGTTGTGTCATCTGCTAATAATGAAATCTTTGCTTCACGTATTGTGTTGTTTGGACCAGGTAATTTAAAACCTTTGATGCTTTTGTCATACCTAATTTTACATGCCAATATTTCGATCGCCAATACAAATAACAGGGCTGACAAAGAACAGCCCTGCCTGACAACTCTTTGAAGAGTAACGTATTCAGAGCACCAACCTTTGTACAAAATACAGCTCTGGATGTCATTGCCATTTTTTGCCATGTTTTAATGAGGATAGATAATGCAAAATAAAATAGTTGCTTTTTTCAACATATACTCTTCTTTCAAGTTATATGTTACATTTCAGAAAATAGTGTAAAGTTTTTGACTTAAATTAATTTTTATCATTAATACCGAAATTGAGGTTTTTTACCCTAAATATACACCCACTTCATCTTTCGAGTAAACTACTGCTACCATACTAAACTTAAGAAACTCTGCTTTTTGAAAATATATAGTATGAGGGGGTTTCTTTGTCATCTTTGATGGGAAATATTGCTTTGCTTTGTGTCGGCAACATGCAGCTCCACCTGGAATCACAACATTACTGTGACTATATGACACTAATTTTGAGGTCAATGAACGGTGTGTCTATCTATGGCCTTTCAAGGTAAGCGGTGAGAATTCTGCCAAGTCAATGGATGTATTCATTGGTCCGATAAAGTTTCGTAGCTGTGTGATGGGTATATGAGTGCGAGTGCTTCATGAACTCCACAGAAGGGGCCGCAGTCAGAATTATTGTAACAACTTAGCTCGTTTATTGAACCACTCTTTTTATGGGTGGGAATTAGGGCGAGCGGTTTTTACTTCACTAGGTGACTGTGTGATTTTGATTTTGAAACGTATCGTAACTTTACTGAATTGTATGGCATACTAGCAACATATGTACAGCATCATAATGAAAGCAGAGGGAAACAACCTTAGATGCACTCTCAATGTTGAGTAATACTCAGCAGGTAAAACACAAGCAACATGATAAAATCAGTCCACCTTTACATAACATTTACATGTTTTCGGTAATTATTGAGAATGAGTCATAGTGGAAATTTGGAAAAGCTACTCTATGAAGATCTAGCATGCGGTTGACTTCAGTCATCAGAATTCTTATTTTTCCTCAGCCGTTTTTAGATTTTGTTCAATTATTACTAACATTAGAACCATTGGACGACATCAAAATGTTGGGAGTCAAAATATTCTCGAGCCCCCCCCCTATAGGCAGAGCAAAACTTTCAAAACCCCCCTCGACTCCCCCAAAAATTTTCGAATCCCTCCTGAATTCCTCCAGCCTCCCCCCTCATCATTTTTTGAACGCCGCCTAAAAATAAGAAAGGGATATACATAGGCGACTGAGGAAGAGACCGAGTCGGTTTCGAAACGTGGGGTCAAAGTGTCACGGTTGTCTAGGACACATTCTACTACGCCCACGTCTCGCCATGGCTCACTTGAAAATTAATGACTCGTTCGTTAATTTTCACACTAACAGCCAAAACACGATTCGGGCACTAAACACACAAAAGCACATACGAGACGAGATGGGTGATGTGTGAAGCCACTTTCCCCTTTTAACAAAGTGATAAAAAGAACCTCTTACACTATGTGTTATATTGCTGATTAATTACTTTAGACTATTCGACAAAAATATCCTGCTGTAATTTTGTGTATATATGACTACCAATGGTAGGATTGTACAATATTGGTTGGTCCTTTAGATGTTTTGAGTAATAGGCCATGAAAATGCAGTTCCATGCAGTTTCATGTGTGTGATACCCATTGTGTTACCAGGATGGACAGAAATAACACTTCATTTATACCAGTTATCTTCATATTCTGTGATGACTGTGTCTCCTTGTTTGTACACAATGCTATTTTCAAAGGCTTCTTTTGCAGCTTCATCGTGAGCTGGCACATTTTGCTGCATGCAGCAACGGGATATAACACTGAGCCTTGAACACAAGAAACTACTAATGAAAGGATATTTTAAAAGTGGAAAAATTTGCTTCATTTAAAATCTACAGTTAGGCAATGACTGAAAACTTTTAAGTTGCCTCTGGTAACCTGTTTTAGGGTGCCAAAGTTGACAGTGCTTAAGGGCACTAAATTGCTCTTCCTGGAAAACTCAAAGGAGGCATTTAAGAAACAACTCAATAACGTGGCATGCACAGGTTTGCCTATATCTAAGAATCGTGCAAAACTGCAAAAGTGTAGCTGGTGTAATAGGAAGCGTCTGTTTTACGAGATAAGAAAGCTCCCAATTTAGGGTATGTAAAGCAAATTAAATAACAAAATCTGACAATGGTTCTCCGTCGAACCCAATATTAAATGCTAAGCATTTCATGCTGGCTTTATAATTTAACAAAGTTCCATTATACATAACTGTACGAGCTAACTCGAAAACCAGGCAAATAACAAGTGGATCATAAGGCAAGGGTAGGAGATGGAAACGCTGGCAAAATACAACATGTGATATGATGAAGCTCATAAACCAACTATAAGTCCCTGCAGCATAGGCTGACTGTAAAGCTGTTTTCGTGGACAAGTTCTACCCATATTCTATCTAGTGTGTAGTAGACCCGTCCTGAATATCAAATTACCAATAACGAGTAAATTAAAAAAGGTCTGCGTCCACACTGCATTCTGTTTAGTTTAATACAAGGTAACTCATAGAATAATCAAGCAAAACAAGTATGTCAGGACCATCTGCTGAAATAGTCTGCAGCAATGTTCATGATACCACGGATGTATGTTTGGGCCTGAGTTCAATTTCACAGCAAGCACGCCAAAAATGTAGCTCTCCTGTACTTTCTAGCGTGAAACATTCTTCCTTGCATAGCAATGTTTCTGCTTGCTTCCATAGGAACATATGATAATCGAGATGCAGTGAGCGCTACACATAAAGGGTTTGTGAGAAAAGAACCTAGTGTTCCTCAATATGTTACTTCATCATATAAATAATTATCTATGTGTTGCGGTTGTCGAGTGCCGATTTGTGCTTTCTTTCGAAACTGACACTTTGTGATAGGATGCGGAGTGTTGAGCCTTTTGTTTATACAGTTCCAACAGGCTTGTAACTATCGATATTTCTTCCTGTTAGTTGGGTCATCTAATAGGCACTTAATTTTTCCAGTTGCAACTAAAAATAAGAAGTTAAACTGTCTGCTCGCCTTTGCTTTACCTGCTGTCAGGTGTCCCTGGTTCCTGGATGTTTTCTCTGCTTGCTCTGAATGTAAAATTTCAGTAGCCCAGTATGCTTAACCATTCAAATTGTCGTCCCATTTCACATGACACCCCAAAAATATTTCAAGTTCTGCTGAGCTTACTTCATATAAATGAATTTCGTGCTTGGCACTGCGCTACCCCATAAGTGGATATCCTCAACGTATCATTTCAAAAAGGGTTTGTGCCATCGTCAATGAAACAGGAGAATAACATTCTAATAACAAAAGTTCTCAGTCCAGGCGCATAAACGACTTCAGACCAATTTCGCTTACCAATATAATTACAAACTAATGAAATCAATGATTTAGAAGTGGATTGAGCATGACGTAAGGGGAAAGATCGACAAAACAATGCGCCGGTACAAAAAAGTCATTAGCTACTTTTGTATCGGTGGATATGATCCAAACATGGTTAAATAAACCTGATCATCAAAATCACATGAATCTCTTTTCTTTTGTCTAGAACGTTGAATTGGGAAATCAATCTTGCAATAGTGAAATGGGTCGATTTCTTTCAGATAGAATGGAAAGTGTTGTTTTAAACGATTCTGTTTCTGTTTGGGAACAGGTAAAAGCAGGTGTACCCCAAGATGCACAATAAGGTCCACTTCTATTCATTATAATGATCAATGATATCAACGACTGTATCAATAATTCACACTTTGTATTCCTGGATGATGCAATACTTTCTGAGTCCTTTGAATGTAATGACACCAGTAAATATAGCTTACATTTAGATCTTGTAAAGATTTATACTTGATCTGCACAAACAATATGAAGTTAAATCCCATAAAGTGCAAAGAGATGAGGCTCTGTTTTTTCAAATCAGCTGTTGATCTTCAACCCTTGGTGATTGGCAAAACGACTCTTGAGATCGTCAATATTTATAAGTGTTTGGGTCTAAACGTTAATAATAAGTTGAAATTTGCACAGTAATTAAATAATCAGTAAAGCCTCTAAAAGTTTTCATATTCTGCAAATTTCGAGTAGGTATGGAGCTAGTAGAGACAAGTAAAAAGCTCATTTCTATATTGGATAAATAAAATGATATTTATCTACACAAGTGTGGATACACATATTACTTGGGCGACAATTAGATATTATTCCCTAATATTTTTCTTCGTTCAGCGAAGGAAAATACGAGTGACGTAATGACTGTGTCACCACGAGTCGAAGACGAGTGGTGACACGGTCATTACGTCACGAATATTTTCCGAGCTGAACGAAGAAAAATATTAGGGAATAATATACTTATCACATGCACAAGCCAAGAATTTTTATTTTTTGCAAAATAAAATGTTTTCCATGACGATTCCGCGTTTAAACTTTTGAACTACTTTAGGAATAAATATCAGTACGCCGTGCACAAGTTGTCAATCATTTCCAGTCATCCGTCATGTGCATTAGCGCTCACGTTCGTTCGTGTGTGGAGCAAATGACAGCTCTCGGTTTACACGTAGGCTACCTTCCGCAAAGTTATACTCTATTTCAAAGATAGCATAGTCCTAGAAATTTATCACAGACGAAGATACGCTATTTTTCGGGAACAAATATCGACTGAATCTCGACGGTGCGAACACTAAACATCGCGCCTGACCCTGTTTGCAATGCGTACGGAACCCACGGTATACGCGACCAGCTTCGAGTTCTTTGTTTCCGCAAATTATTCACGTAATTCCTTCGGAATATACAGGCAGTACGCTCTTGTGTTTACATTGTTCGGATTAGTAATGTCGTAGTCTGTGAAAATATTACATTACTTTTGATCGTGGGAGAAACATCGCCCGCCATGTTGTTTGTTTACATATTTACGAGCACACCGAAGATCGACAAAAAAAGGTCCGACACACCAAAATTGATGACATAGACGCGGGTTGTCGTGACGTAGAATGACCAGAGAATAAATCCCGTATTTTTTGTTCGGAGACGACAAACTTGGCTTGTACATGTGATAACAATGGAAATCTTGGCCGTTGATATTTTTGTGATCTCATTACGGCTATGACAGCCATGGAGCTAAGAGTCTCACTAATCCTTAGCGTCATTTGCACCAGATTCAAAGGGCGAATGAAAATGGTCACGTTGACACAATTTAATTACTACGGTTTCCATGGTTGAAAATATGCAAGCTTCCTCATTAATCATTCTGGGCGGTTTACCGTGGGCAGGAATGAACTTGAGACCAGATAAATCGAGAGTCACGGATTCACTGTCGGAGGATTGTGAGTTCGAGACACTGGCACGGTTTTTTGCCCCTGAGTAACCCGAGGCACTTTACTCCCCTGTTCTCCATTTAGGTAGTGGGTTATGGGTACCTCATCCTGTAGTTGGCGTTACGCCCATTAGATGACAGAATCATAAAAGAGTGCACTTTTCTGCTTAACAATGCGACTCGGGTTTTAGCTTTTTTTAATTGCAAATTTCGAACCCCTGACACGTGGCCTTTCTTTTGACGAAAAGTGTTGGGTAACATCGTATCGGGAAATTCCTGAAATATTACTAAAATGGCAAAATATCAGCTACACTGCGTGACATTATTTCCGTTTTGTCTAAACGGTCGCGGATTACCGGCCACGATATTTTTGATAAACACGCAGAGATTATGTAAAGGCTTTGTGGTATAGTGCGCATGCGCTCTCTTCAACGCTATGCTCAGCGTTCTCAACTCTGCAGGTATCGGTACCGCAAACACGTCAAGCAGAGCAGAGCTGGCGCTCGCGCTCAGTACCATTGAAAAAAGCAAGCGAGGGCTACAAAAGCGAACCTGAAAAGACGGCAATGTGCGCAAAGGTTGATGTAAATGTAAAATTGTCCGACTCCGGCTCATATTGCACTGTAATAACGATCAAGAACATAGTAAAGAGTCAGATTTTGCCGAGGACGCAGTCGCTAACGGAGACGTGCTCAGTTCAAAAACAATGAAAGTATTTGACATGCTGCTTTTCGAACATATATTTTAAAGAGTTGCTGTCAACAAAATCTCAGTATTGCGGACTCGCATACATTTTTTTAATATAACGTGACTTGTTTGGTATAATTGGAAAGATAATTTACGAGTACTTAAAATGACATATTGTAACAGGCAATATTTTGTATAGTTTTCATAGAATATGACCAAAATTTACCCCATACCCGGAAGTGTATATCCTAACACACTGTCAAAGCTATCGTCAAATTCTACCAAGTTTTTACCTACACATAATTAAAAATGCAATGCTTTGTATTAAATCTGTTTTACTTGGTACTGGGACACGTTAGAAATATAAAATAGAGTTTTATCAGAAAAATATCGGGATGTTATAGCTGTAACAGTAATATTTTCAAGGTTACCGCAAAATCACATATCGCTGACTCGCATGTATTTTTGTTATTTCTGTATTCTTTTGAGTCGTCTGCTGATTTTTTGAACATAAAATAGTAGCTTATGTATCATTAGAAAGATACTTTGCTAGTTTTTGAAATGAAATATTGTAACATGTAATAATCTTGTATAGTTTCCATGAAATAGGACAAAAACTTACATCATACCCAAAGGTTTATATAGAAAGTACTGTCATAGCTAACGTGACCGAATTCTGCGAATGTTTTAGCTACACGTAAAATGGCATTTCTTTCTATTATATCTGTTGTATTTGGTACTGGCTCATGTCAGAAGTATGAAATAGACCTTTAACAGAAAAAATATTTGGATTGTATAGTTGTTACAGCCATAGTTTGAAGGGTGACACAAAATCATAGTACTGCAGACTGGCACCTTTTTTGTCAAATTAATCTTCTTTTAAGTCATCTGCTGAGCTTATTTTTTAAAAGAACCTGGCTTCTTGTTATCATTAGTAAGTCAATTTATTAGTCTTCACAATGACATTTTGTAATATGCAATATGTTATATACCTTTCTTGGAATAGGGCAAAAACTTACCTCATACCCCAAAGTTTAAATAGCAAATCGCAATTAATCTCAAAGTCTACCCTTCAGCATTTTTTGTTAAACCAGTCTTCTTGTCAGGCATCCACTTAGATTAACTTATAAATAAGCTGGCTTGTTGGGTATCATCTGTAAGATGACATATTGTAATAAGCAATGTCCTTCATAGTTTTCATGAAATAGGGTCAAACTTTACCCCATACCCCAAAAGTTCAAATCGCAAATTACGGCTTATCTTAAATTCTACCATTTGTTTTGCTACACATGGTAAAAAAGGCAATTCTTGTATGGAATGTGATT
Organism: Ptychodera flava; assembly: GCA_001465055.1. Classification (NCBI taxonomy): domain Eukaryota; kingdom Metazoa; phylum Hemichordata; class Enteropneusta; family Ptychoderidae; genus Ptychodera; species Ptychodera flava. The sequence continues at coordinate 119,495 of LD346026.1, read as the reverse complement.
TGTTTGTCACAAAAGTATGTCGCAAATATGAAATAAACTTTTAACGGGAAGATAATATGATTTAGTAGCCATTTGGATCATTTTTAGGGTAACCAATATATGACAGGTGTATGTGTTTTAGCAAATTTGCCAAGATACCCGGGTACCCTTCCAAATATAATCGAAATGTCTACTTAATCATAATATTTTCCTGTTAAAAGATAATTTCATATTTGTGACATACTTTTGTAACAAAAACACAGATTTCGTAGATTGCATACAAGCACTGTCTTATGTATAGAAAGTTAATAAATTTTAAAAGTAGCGTCAAGGACACTGAAGCTCCTCAAGTGTGAGGCCAGTTGAAGTAGTTGGTTGTTGGTAAGTAGTAATTGACTTGGAGGCATGGGGTTGGGATATGGGATACACGATATTTGTGTTAGATACATTTAATTGTATAAACTGCATGATTCGGCTCATTAATATAAGTTGCATACATTGACACCAATCTGTCCTGATGGAGTACATGGCGGTTTATTATCAGGCGACCAGTAAAGTGAGTAAGCGCTATTTGCTACATTAGAATGCAGGTGAGCCACCGTAATTTCTTTGTCAGCACTCTAGTGAAAATTGCTTCATTGTGTTTTTCAACATTTACATTTGTAGTATACAAGTGAATTGTATTTTCACATTAATCTGCTTGACAAGGAAATTCGTCAGCCTATTGCTGAAGTAGGTTTATCTCTTCTTGTGTATATTGGCCAACTCTGAGACGATAAGGTACTTCTGCAAAATGTTTATAATCTTTCTGTTGCATAATATCTGTCAGTTCATGAACTTTAAAGTACTCATTCCACAGATTTATTGATAAAGGGCCATATCCCTGGTACAGATCTTTAAAAATCCATCCATCCATGGCAGGTTTGAGTTGCAACATATCACCTACAGAGACTATTGACACACCACCAAATATCTGTTTATTTCCTTTGATTTCTTGAAGACGGAGATTACTAAATTGAATAAACTGTTGCAAACCATGCAAAGTTAATCAATGATGACAACTGATAAATTCATATATTTTGTTTGTGGAGTGTTTAATTTTTCAGTGTGTAATAGTTTATAACGAAAATCTTGACTTGCTGGTATTTTAAAGCAGAATGAAATATAGCTGCAACGCAGCAAAGACAGGGTTGTGAGACATCTCGTTGCACAGGGGCAATAGAGAAATAAATATGCAAAAAAGATGAAAGGCTATTGTAGTATTTGTGAAATCGATGTCAAAGGTCATCGAGGTTATGTGACATATTGTCAAAAAATTGTATCCCATAGTTATTCCTCTATACCAAAAATCAGACCTCTAGCTCAATTGGCTTGCCCAGAATTAGATATGTGCATAATTAATGAGGTACAGGATATGGTATCATAAGGTCTCCCGTCATACCAAATATAAAGGGTGTAGCACTTGTGGTTACTGAGTTATGGCCATATATGTATATTTGGGGTAAAAGGTCATCCAGGTCACATAATATTTTGTCAAAAAAATTGTATCTCATAGTTATCCCTACATACCTAAAATCAGACTTCCAGCTTTATTGGTTAACCCAGAATTAGATATGTGCACAATTAATGAGCTAAAGGATGTGTCATTGTTAGGTGTCTCATCATACCAAATATGAAGAGTGTAGCCCTTGTGGTTACTGAGTTATGGACATATATGTATATTTGAGGTCAAAGGTAATAAAGGTCACGTGATATTTGTGTCAAAAAATGGTATACCATAGTTATCCTACATATCAAAAATCAGACATCTAGCTCTATTATTAAGCCCAGAATTAGGTATGTCCATCATTAATGAGGTACAAGAAGAGACTGGTCATGTGACATTATAGTTATCCCTATGTACCAAAAACACATTGTAGTTTACAGCCAGTTACAGTGAAATTTGATCAAGCTGCAGAACTTAATTAACACTGAGGCGACGGGTTCCCACAAGGCCGATCTCACTTTTCCATGTTTGTCGGTCAGCAGCTGTCAGTTTGAGCAGTTATGGTCTGAACTACCCTGAGCTGACATGTGATCTTTACTGTGTTGATGTATTCAAGGTTCGTACAGCCTAGGGAGCCATATGTAGATGTCGAATACTATTTGCATAATAAAAAATATTTCTATTACGCATTTGAGAGATTACAGACCGGGGAAATCGACTGTTAGCTACTCAGATGCATTTTTCATCGCACACCGACTCGCTCTCGGCCAAAACAGGAACTTCTCTGGCTGAGACCTTGTCTAGCGATCGTCCGATGCAATCATCGTTGTAACTTGATCTTTACCCCAAACGCAAACGTGTTAGACTCAATCATTCACTTCACACAACCATACACAAAAGTACATCGTACTCGTACTCACTGATAGTTTGCGAGTGAATGTTTTTCTTATTTCCATGTCAACTGTGTAATAAAGGGTTGTAATACCGACAATTGTTCAGTCCTTGCATAGTCAAGTTCTGCGGTCCTCTGCAAATGGTATTCACACATTGTGCTCTCGCCAGCACGCTTGTCTGTACCATGGGTGACACAGTGGTAACTGGCAAGTGAGGCAACAGTTGATTGTCTCATGAACACGATTGGGATGAGTTCCATATTCTGTCCTGCACATCGACACATCACGCAACTACGTCTTCCGTCCGGATTGCGACCCATTCGATGACCAACTCTTTCCACATTGGTAGGAATGAGATGTGGTGCCATCAGACTAGTTCCTCTTGGGGGATGTTGCCGAGATGAGAAATTACCAATCAGCTGTTTTGCTACATGGGCGCGAAACATAAGCTGATGTCTGTATCTCTATCCACTTTGACCGTATCCATGAACTGATGTCATGTTGTGGAAAGCGTTCATGAGTGCCTTGTTCACCTCGTGGTAAAACACAACTCTGTGCCACCGTGGCGATGATCGACCTGGCGTGTAGTAAGCCAGCTGTTGATCGGTCAAGTCAACACCTCTGAAGTACTGATTGTACATTACAGCAACGTTCGGGCATATTACTTCAATTTGTTCAAAAGCACCGGTTCTTTTATCTTTACATCGGCGCCTCACTAGCGCTCGATTCGGTCTTCGTGCAGAGACTGCCGTGCTCATAATTTTCACCATTTTTGTGTCTTTCCAGGCACATACTGTCATTGCGCCATCTTAAAATACCGAGAAACTACCACGTGGCCATCGCTCTTCATTGTCAGCATCAGGCGGTACAACTTGTGGATCATAGTTTGCGGCATTTTTTATTTCATCGGGTAAACCTAAGGTGTACATTTTGCAGGTTCCCGTGGCAGCAATATTATGCACGTAGAGATGGTCAAACAACGGGGCAGAAGTGTAATATGAGTCCATAATGACATGATGTCCTAACTCATAGTAAGGTCGAATCAGCCAGGAAACAACTTGCCCAGGTCTGTTTCCCCTGAAAACTCGGGGGTCGTATGCAGCATCGGGATCAAGCGGGTGATGACAGTTATCAGCGACAGGTTGATGGACTTCGTCGTTGAAAACGTAACCCATGGCGGACTCACTGAGAGTGTAAACTCTCATTCCATATTTGGGCGGTTTTGCTGGATTGTAGAGAACATTCTTTATGCGGCCCCGGTAGGGGATGACTCCTTCGTCGATCGCCAGTTCGCACATCGGGCTCCGGTGCATTCCGCTGTTTGCATTCACCCGATCGATGACATTTCGTACTTTCAACATTCTATCCCGTTTCTCACTTATTTTTTGGGCTGTATACATGGCTGTGTTACAAGCACAGTACAGTTGTGTGCTGTAGTATAAATATTGCATCAGTAGCTTGAAGCGATCACGGGAAAAAATTCTCTTGACGAAATTATGACCAAAGCAAACATGGTCCGACCAATACAGCTGGATTTCAGGCTGCCAGCAAATTCCGAATAGCACCATCACTCCAATGAATGCTTTCATTTCGACAACTGTCGTCGGTGTCCAGGCCGACTTTTGACGCTCCCTCGCATTTGCCCTTCTCTTCTGTCTAGTGTAATGATTAGTGCATCGGGTAATGAATCTTATCAGATCCTTGTCGAATATTTGCAAAAACCATTCGACTTCTGAAGCATCGTCTGGCAGCGGGTTGATAAGCCCCGGCTCTTGACCAATGAACTCCGGTAAAAGATCGAAATTACCAGTTTGTAGGTCTGTGTATGGTCTGTTCACGGTACCACCGGCAATACTCGTTTTGTAGTATTCCTGTCTACGCTCTATTTCTTGTTGCATCGTGGTTTCTCACTGCCTGTAATATACAAGCGAGAGAAAGAGATGAGCTTTACGAACCAATGTTTGACGTCAGCGGCAACAGATGTGCCATCTAAAATTTCTAACGTTTGCGTACAGTGTAAACACTTTGAGGTCACACGAACGGATGCACGTTTCCCAGGCAGAGAAACAGTAAACACCGCCGATGACAAATAACATTCACTCGCCCTTCATTTTTCATATGTATTTCATGATTCTATTCAGATAATAAATTCATGAAATGCATTTTTTCTTTCATATGTAAATAACGAACACCCCAGGTTGCTACACATTGAGGCATTTTCTCACTTTGCCAAATATTTCATGGATCGTTCTCGAGAGAACAGATCGTCTGGTTATTGATAAAAACCAGATGTTCGCGCGAACCGACGGCTGAGCGAGGTCGTGCAAACCTTAGTAGAAAGGAAGCAGTCGCCAAAGTGTTAACCAGGATGTTCGTTTTAATCGATGTGTATTTTTACGACATTAACACATTGGGCTTGATGTGGTCTTGTTTACATCTTTAATCAGCTACATGCTCTCAGTTACACAACACACCAGGGCCACTCCATGCATGTCAGACAGAGAAACATAAACGAATCACCACACTTTGCATTGTCATGTATCTTTCTTTTTTTATTGGTGATGACCCTTACCAAAATTGGGTGCACCTGATACACACCTTAGTGAGCACTGCTAGGTGCCCTTAAGGTGCCGCCCCAAACACCCCTCGCAGCACACCAAAAACTACCTTGATTTGGCCACTCTAGGTGGCTTTCAGGTGGCTTTTTGAGGCGTATTAGAGGTGTGTTGTTTGGTGTGTTCAGGTGCACCTGAAAGGCACTAGTTTGAACATGCCATAGGTGCCATTTAGATGGACCTGCAAGGCACCCACTGGAGAAGCACAGGTGCCTCTTGGATGCACCAGAAACTACCTTGAATTGGTTGCTTTATGTGCCGTTATGGTGCCTGCAGGCAACAATTTGCTTTGCCACTTGCCTTTTAAAGTTCACAGACCTGTTTGCTTGACAACAGTACCTTCAGACCTAGAGAAGGGTGAGGGGGTTCTAATGATACAAATGGAACAAAAGAAATAGAAAACACTTACTGTTTATTAATAAAAAAGTAACTGTATTGCAACATAATAGACTGAGTAATATATATTTCAAAATAGTCCACATACATCATGAAGTCATGAGTGCAAAAACACCTTGTATTTCCTGAAATAGTAATTCCAGCTACCTTGCATGTTTGTAAATGGTTGATCAAGGTACCTTGTATTTCTGTAAATGGTGGTTATAAAGCTACAATGTACTTCCTGAAATGGTAAAGTTTCTAAACAATTGTTGTAAGAAAAGACTATCATAAAAACATAAACAAGCGACCTAACGGCCGATATAGTTCCGCTGTGTTATGTAAAGATCAATTAAGGTTCCATGACAAGAAATCAACCTCTTTAATCTAACAATTCTCTGGTGGTTGATAAGCTCAGAACCCCCGTAAATTATACATTTTCTGAAAGCCTCGATATAAGGGAAGATTTTGGTAATCACAGTGTCACCATTGTTTACATAACTATCACGTGAGAGGTAATTTGCATAACATTTCAAAAATTGGTTTTCCCTATGTTTTGTCTCAATACTTCAAAATATCTGATTCAAACTTGCTGGAATGAAGGCTAGTGTCACAATGCTCTTCAAAAGTGTGTCTCAGATTTTATATATCTTGCTTAGTTTTTAATTGAGCACAATTATAAAGAAATCAACTTGGATAAATTCACCGCTCTGGAAGTTTTTCTGGCATAAAAATTGTTTGAAAAGGTTTAGAAAATTATGAGACACACTTTGGAAGATCCTTAGGACAGCTTGCACTCACACAAATATCAGTCACATATCTCTGAGCACTGAAACAAAACATAGGGAAAACCGATTTTTGAAAGGTTATGCAAATTACCTGTCACATGATAGTTATGGTGACACTACGGAAACCAAAATGTTCCCCTATATCTAGGCTTTCTGAAAACATATAATTTATGGGGGTTCTGAGCTTAACTAACCACTAGAAAACTGTTGGCTTGAAAAGGTCAATTTCTTGTCTTGGAACCTTAATTACTTGTGACAAATGTGATAGCGGTCAATAAGCGCATTGAATTCAAGATTTTGTTGCATACATTTCGCATAATTCACAATAGTGCACCACCTTACATGTGTGATCTTCTTTCCAAATACCGACCGGTTCGTTGTCTCCGCTCTGAGAATAGTTGCATGTTGAAGTTACCGAGAGTTTCAACCAAGTCATTTGGTAACCGTGCATTTAGCTACGCTGCACCGAAATTATGGAATGACTTGCCGATTTCCATCAAACAGTGCACTTCCCTGGATAATTTTAAACGATTGCTTAAGACTCATCTTTTTAAACACGTCTATGGATTTTAATCTAGCCATTGTTTGACGCTTTTTTATTGTTTTGTCCACGTTTTATTTTGCTCTACGTGTTTCTTTTTTATCGGTGTTTAAAAAAAAAAAATTGAGTTTTTAACTTATGTCAAAGCGCCTTTGAGCACTTCATTAGTGGATATATGGCGCTATAAAAATGCTTAATAATAATAATAATAATAATAATAGTGGGAATCTTGGATAGCTCTTTAAGGATGGCCAGACAAAGTATGTCAAAAATAACTGCAAAAATACTAAATTGAAGAACTCATCATATTTTGATCATAAAAGTTCACACAGAGATCATCCCTAGGAACATGTCAACCAAAACCATCGGACAAGTACTCTATAAGAATCTAATTGTCGACCAAAAATGGCAAAAATTGTCAAAATAAGACAAAATTGCAGATTTCATCAGAAAATCAATACATATTACTTAGTTCATCTATAGAAACCTGTATACCAAATTCCAAAGCTATCACACCAGTACTTTTTGAGAAATTTATTTTTTGACCAAAAATGGCTAAAATTGTCTGAAAAATGCAAATTTGCATATTTCTGCACAATTTGAACAAATCTGAAATAGATCATCACTAGGGACATAAGTACCAAATATCAAAGCTATCTGACTGGTAGTTTTCAAGAAGAAGATTTTTAAAAATTTTGTACCAAAAATGACAAAAATTGCCTTAAAAAATACAAATATGCAAATTTCACCACGATTTGAACAAACTTCAGTGAGATCACCCCAAGTGAACTGCATATACAATTTCAAAGCAATCGGACTTGCGGTTTCAGAAGAGAAGACAATTATTGAAGGATGACAGACTTACAGATGATGGAAAAATCAGCCTATTTGATAAACTCCGCGTCACTGACAATGGAGCTAAAATATCCCAATCAGTTGCAGAGATTTCATAACACAGCTGTTGCAAGCTAAACCCCCTAAAACATGACAACAAAAAATAAATACTTTCAGTGAAAATATTCAGTGGTCATTTTTCCCCTTTATATTCAATACATGGCTTCTCCTTCATATACATTTTGTTGCAAATGGTTCATTAAATAATAGTAATGGTGTATCTTTATCCAAAAATATGCAGTTTTTACATGTAACACAACTGAAATGGTCTAAAATTGAATTCCAGTGTACCAATAAAATGTTACAAAATTTTGTTGCTGTTCCTATGGCAATCTATTGTTTGTTGACACTGGACTAAAAATAACTGCCTGACCTGTAACAGTTTGCATTTGAAATTCAAATTTCAGAGTGTGAGCGTCCTGGGAAGATTGTGTGTGAGCATTTACTAAATTTTATGACAGAAATTAATACAAAATGACTAAAACTTTACATCTGAAGGCTATTGCCTTCATTTTAGTTCATTTTACTATATCTGTCATGGAATTTCGTGGATGAATCATGATCTTGGTGTCTGAAACATTATGTCCCCTCCAAAGAGTGGGCTGTTATCGGTGTATGATAGAAAGATCAGAATTTAACAAAGTACTATGATGGCAAGCCTTATAAAATGACATTACAACGTGATACCTGTTAGGATCTAAGAACGACTAAATAATGTTTGTTCTTGTCTGAAACGTGATTTTTCCTCTCCTAAGAGCTCTTCGGAGGGAACTTATCTTGCATATTACTAATACAGTCTCAATACCATAGTTGATATTTTCTTTCTTCTGTAATTGCAAATTTAAATTGTGTGCTCATAAGGTAATAACTGACTGTTGTTTTGCAAAGTAATGATATTCTGAAATAAGATTACTTTATTCATAAGAGAAACTGCAGTTTATTTTTTAAAGAAATGATTTCACAAATGTTCCCCTATGTACTACTGATAAAAATACTTGTAAAAGATTAACTACTGTTTAGTCGACAGCTTGATACCATCGTAGCAACATTTTTGAATACTGCACACACATACTGTTCAATGCAAGGGAATTAGGTGTATATTTTGTTTTTGTTCCATATTTGATAAAATCCTATCAATTATGAAAACCAGAAAGGACATCAATTTAGACCGATTGAGAGAAAACCCTATCAATTATGAAAACCAGAAAGGACATACATTTAGATTGATTGAGAGAAAAACGTCATCAACAACAGATATGCTATAGAGCCAAATTATAGTCAGAAAAAAGAGAGAAATATGAGGACTTGAAAGAAAAGGATGCTGAGAGAAAATGAAGGGATGCTGCCATCTTACATTCAGAATATTACACGGTTTATACACTAGTAGTAGAAGTATTATTCTAAGACTTTACTTGACTTTTTACAATGGTTCTCCAGGAATTACAAGGCAAACAGTACTATCTGGCCATTCCTTTAATGCATGGAGTGTAAAATTTAGATGTTTAATGTTAAAAGTTGTTCAAAATTTTTTGGTACTTATTGTGCATAATTGCAATTATATTTGGAAAAAATACCGTCAAGAACAGTGTGCTCACATTTGGTTTGAATTGGTCCATTTGAGAAATATTGTAAGCCCCAGTATTTGTAACTTTTAACCTTTTTTTATGTTCGAAATTACATGTTATTCTCATACATCCATCGGGAAATGTTGTTCAGTGAAGAAATAAGCCAAATTAGTGCTCCTGTAGTGACATACAAACGCTAAATATTGCCCGATCGAGTTGGATTGCCGCGCGGGTTTGTTGACAACTTGTAGGCTGTGCACGTGACCTAGAACGCCGATACTGATGACATCATCGAGCCTGCAACATTCCTGGGGCCTTGCCATGCCACGCCACACTGCGTGGGTAATCGCCCATGGTCGCCGGCTGAATGACCTGCGAATGGTTTTATTTTGTTCTTTTCTGTTCAAATACGTACTGCTACTGTATTTCAGAGGATACAGAACTTTGGCAGAGGAGGCTGATATTCTATTCTGGTACAGTGTGCGTTATATACGGATTATTCCAACTGCAGTCGGCAGTACACCGATGCGCACCCTGCAGTTGGTTACTCAGAACTCCGGGTACCGATGTAAAATCAAGACGACACTATATACACTTGGCTCACTTCTGTGGGCAAATAGCTATCAAAATTGAGTAACTTGAAGTAATAAATTTCGGCTGATTGTTGCTTTAGCGGCAAGATGATTGCGAAATCGAAGCAACATAGTTTGGCAATGTATGGTAGGCTGTCGAATGTAGTGAACGCGATGACCTTTGGCAGCAAGTAAGGGAACCGTCAGTATTTACGACCTGGGGGTCATTCAAAAATTGAAAGCTAATAAGGGGGTGTTCAAAATGTTTTTTCTTCGTCTTACTCTGTCCTCAATGACATAATGATTAATTGATAATGTATATTTTACTCTGATACATAGTAAATAAAAAGAAAATAAATACTTTAACAGAACAAATAAATATCAACTAGATGAAGCAAGGCAAAAAACTACAAGTAGCTGCTACTACTAGCAATACTTATTATGAAAGAGAAGATAGTGACGATGAGAATGATATCGTTGTTCATGTACTCAATGGCACCAGCGTCAGTAAAGATGAGGATCGACAGTGGTGATGATGATGTCACACAGTAGTTTTCTACAGTCGTTACCAGAGGTAAAAGGAGAGGCTGGGTCATGGAGAAATGTTCTGGACAGATATCACTATAAGTGCACAGAATCTAGGACAAAACTGAAATGTTGTAAATTCATCCTTTATATTATCATAGAAATCTATATTTTAATTGACTTGTGTTCAACAACCATTTGAATATTTAACCATACCATAATGACATGTTACCCATCCAAATTTAACAATACTAGGTCTATATGGCCGGAGACTGGTTATTAGGTGAGCTTTTATATCTACATATTGTTACATGGGCTCAGGTAAGCCAAACTTTCTGTTAGAGAGGGGGTTACTCAAAGTCATCATGGTTGGCTGGGGTGTGACTCAAAATTTAGGAGTTTCTAATGTATGGTAATTACTCCGACCCCCAGGTCGTAAATAATGATGGCTCCCTAAACAACTGTGAAGGCCTGAGTCAGAACGATCGGGACCAGTATACGCAAGGCTGTATCTCAGCGAAAATTTAGAAAAAACAATGAACCTACTGCTAAGAAATTTACAGACTCTTGGCTCTTGATGCATCAGTTTTTGAGCTTTTATACTCTGGTAAAAAGGCATTCTGAATACAGCGGTAAATTTCCTCCCAAACGCGAAAGGATAACACGCGGGCATTCTGAAATGAACGCTGTCAACTTTACCTTGCTGCAGGCCCCACACCATCTCGGCCCGGCCCCGCTGCACTTGTACAGTCTACTACCTCCATGTAGTACAGCCTTACAGGACTAGCAGCCGGCCAAACACACAAAAAAAGCGCCGCAGTGTAAAATCCATAGGTCAGAACCATTGATCATAAATTTTCAGAACCAGTGATGTTTAAAAGTTTTGTATTGATCACTTTATTTAGGTTTATGTGAATGACTTCCTCATCTGCGTGTAAAATTGTCTCGGGCATTGTCCATGCAAATTTGGGGCCTGCCTTAGCTCCCTCCGATCGTCTGTAGACTACAGCCAAAATCACAGTCCTAAGCAAATTGTACAGTTGTGAAAGTCAGATATATGTATCATTAATTTTGTACAAAAATATGTAAACAACAGAATCAAACCAAGAGGTTAGTTTGCTGTCGGGCCGGGCGCGGGTGCGCAGGGGACGACTTTGCAGTGAGGCCGGGATCTCTCTTGTGTTCGAACTTCTACCATGCCTGGAGCTCCATCGCATCGCAGCTAGCCGATAATTGTACTACTGTAGTCCTTGTGAGGATTAGATACCCGTTACGTTCGATATTATTTGGAAATACTTTTAAATTTAATAAGTAAGACTTTTTTACTGCATTCAAGATATAATTTTTCTTTTCTCAGCATTATCAATTACGGCAACAATATGCGAAGTTGATAGGCTGTGTTGCATGCAGCGTAGCCTGGCCGTACACAAAACTTTGTTTGAGTAGACGGAGCAGAATCAGTCCCGTCATTTATTTTCAACGAAATTTTCATTATACTCCATAATGGAAGAAACAACTAGTTCAATGATTACAATGGTGAAGTGTTGAATTTTTATTCATATATGTTTTTCTCTCTCAATTCATTCAGCAAACTTGATCTCCGTACCGTCGGTCACAACGTGCAATGCACTGCATGAAGCTTGCAATCGACTGCCTCCATCGTTAGTTTAGCTGTTCAAGACGTTTGTTTGCACGGCTCATTATAGTCGGAACAATCTGTGAACACTTACATATTTATATCTTTCCGGTATTTCACCCAACTTTCACGCGTTTTTAGCTGAGTCTCCAGTTTCGATGGACCAGACCTTTTCGAAGAGCGTATAGTTTCTACGGACGCCACAGTAAAACTTGCGTAGATGTGGTTGAGCATGCGCGGTGGTGTGATTACGTTTCGTTTCTTGTGTCAACAAAGCTGACTTCTGGTCCGGACAAGAAGTCATTTTTCACTCCTTTTACTGTTAATCGTGAGGCAGGCTGGGCATGCATACCATGCGATTCAGTATTAATTATGGTCTACTTTCACATACAGAGATGTCATTTTAATCAAAAATATGAAAAAAATTGTTAAAAGTTACAAATACTGGGGCTTTAAACCAGGAAAAACAAGAATGACAAAAGCAAATGTCTCCAACTTAGGTACTGGAGGTCATCTTTAGGAACATGCATATCAATTTCTACAGCAATGGGACAAGCAGATCCTAAATACATAAGCAAATGTCAACAACAAAAAATAGACAGAGAAGGCTTGATAAAAAGAAAAGGTGGAAGTGGGTAAAAAAATGTACAAGGGATCTGATAAAAAGTAATGCTACCTCATCAATCTTCTAGACCCTACCCCCTCCTGAATATCAAATGTTCCATCCCTTGGTATTACATAACACCAGATTACAGGAAATGTATTTACAACCTTTGGCAGTTTTTAATTAATGCTATGAGTGTTATCATTCTAATGTAAACAGCATGCACTTAAGTTAGTTACAGATAGTGAAATGCCTTCCACTGTGGGCGGTGATTTACAACATCTGGAATTATCCTGGATCAAAATGTCTCATCAGTCCTTGTATGTCTT
>LD346026.1:68973-89450 GCA_001465055.1 Ptychodera flava | reverse complement strand
GTCAGACAAGCGGTTTTGATGAAATAAATTTTTGACCAAAAATGACAAAAAAATTCCTTAAAAATACAGATTTGCATATTTCATCACAATTTGAACAAATCCACGTTAGGTTATCCCTAGGGACGTGTATACCAAATATCAAAGCTGTCTGACCAGCGGTTATGAAGAAGAAGATTTTTTACCAAAAACGCCTTTTTTGGCACTTATTTGCTTATTTTTGGCAATGACAACTTCATTTGAACAAAATCTCATCTACAGCCCATGATCCATGTACACACCAAATATCAAGATGAAATGTGCAGCGGTTTTGGAGTTTTTGATGTTGACGGACAGACATACAGACATACAGACATACAGACATACATGCATACAGACATTTCCCTAGCCTATAAGAATAGCTTCCATTGCCATATATACATATGGCTATGGGAGCTAAAAAACCGGTTGGACTGGCATGTGTTTAGGTGGTTGCGTGCCAATATGTAGGTTGGGTAAGTCGTAAGAACATTGACTAACTATCAAAAGTGTTAAAATGTTGAATTTCGGCCACAATTGTTGATTTTCAATAGTCTCCTTGAGCGTTGCTGTTCAGGTGGTGGGCAGTAATGTGTTAACTCGTTCTATGGTGCACATCATAACCCAACTACCACAACAAATATAACCGTGACATCAAAATTCAGCCTGAAAAAGGCAGAAAAACTATGGGATGTATGCTTGTAGTAGGGTTGTAGACTCATAACTAGTAAGTTGACTACTTCTATTGAATGAGTCTGATGACAAGATTGTGTGAAAGTTTATAAGACATCTGGTGATCAAGTGTTAAGAAAGAATACAACTGATAGTGACAAAAAGTGAAAGTGTCTCCTGCAACATGACAAATCTAGGATTTGACCGGTTAAGAAGGGCTTGACACCGCAATTTCTGCGTAGTGAAGCTTCATTACGTATTCATGGTAACCCCTGGCCAGCTGTCAATATCTTTGGGGGCTTTTGTCTTTTGGCCTGCGTTGCATATGACGTCATTGGACACGACCTGCCAATCACCCAGGTAGTCAATTAAACTATTAATTGACTGTTTAACGACCCAATTAACACTATCCAGCAGTATCAGTCATATTTTAATCGCTTGGCCCGGGTGGGCAAAACGTAGGAGCGCGTGTATTTCTATTTGTACGTTTCATTTGTGGTGGTGTTTGTACCATCGTGCGTTTGAAGTCCTGTAAGCGACTGATGAAGGAACCAGTAACTGGTTTCGAAACGTGGGGTCAAAGAATCACTGCTGTTTTATACACACTAGATTACGCCCACGTCTCGCTATGGCTTTGATTAAAATCAACTTGCATCTGAACATCCATACTGTCCTGCAGACAAATGCTAATTTTTTTGGCAATAACCGACAAGATGACAATTTATTTCTATTAGTTGGAGATTTGTCACGAGTACTTTTAGCAGGCCTTCAACGTTCAATATCCTCGCACTTTCGGTCGTGTAAACACTTGGGGGAGCCATTGAACTCTTCTCTTCTCTTCTACCATAGACAGTTCTCGCTATACTGTCTATGTTTCTAAAAATAAAGTCATCTGCCGCTTTGCCACTCATTTCTTCAATCGAAAGTCGGGTGATTCCATGGTTCTTTGGGGCAATTAAGTGTACGTCGAGCTTAAGGAATGTGGTTACATTCGCGATGTTTTATTCGAAATTATTTCTTCTAGGACAAATGCACATAATTCATGCCGTTGGAAATACTAGCCGCTCATAAACAAGACAATAAACTCAATATGTGTGCATCTTTACTTTTATTGTCAAAGTGCCAACGACACCAACAAAATACAAAATAGTTCAGTCCAGGTATTTGCAACTCTGCCATCCGACTGGTCAACAGGAAATCAACCATAGGTGTCTTTTGGCACGCGTATACGCCAGTCACCTAGGCGACGGTAATCCGCAGCACTTATCACCATCGGGAAGGTACTCCTCCCCCTATACCACTGGCGATCCCGCCCTCAAGGCATGCGTCATTCGACCAAGCGCATTGTTATTGTAATTTCCTGCATAAAATTAACAGCGAGGTCAACTGGTCAAATTCTCTTGGCATTTCCTGGCATACTGCTATTATTGTGCCATGGTATCATACAACATTCAAAATACAATAATTTCGGACAACAGTAGTTATTTCCTACATTGATGAAAGTGGTGGCTGTCATTTTTTGTGACATGGTTTACAGACATCAGGCGCGTTAAGTTGAAAAAAAAAACGAGCAAAATAAAATGCATGTATCCGCATTTTCATTGTTTCTAGAATTACAGCCCGGATATCTGGTAACGATTATTCTTCTCGGTCACAATGTTGATCTTTTTACGATTATTTCAAAAATTTAACGGCCCATAACAAATTCAATTATAATGGTTAATTTTTTACAAGTGACGGACTCCGCGTTGAATATCAGAACGCGATTTCATTGCAATTATCGTTGCGACCAAAGTACAGCAAACGCGGGTCAGCAGCAGCAAATCACACATTGCATTGCCGCTCAGGCTCTCTTCAAATAATTTTTTTTCGGACCACACGTCCGGTCTTTATTTGAATGTGGTTTTCTCTATTCAAAATATTAAATTTGACCAGAAACCTTATATTCCGTAGCAACATAAACAAATTTTAGCGATGTGTCTGCGTATTGGACGATGCGTCCTATGTTAAGCGACGTCAGCATAATTTTCGTTCCTGCTCTTTGGATTTTGAAGAAATTATTTTTGTGAATTGACCTGAACGCAGATAAATATCCAGTCTGAGGTAGTAGCAAGAAAGTCAATGAATAAATGATCCAGATTTTATGTGAGTAGCAATCAATTTTTGTAGCAATCAATGGCAATTTTTGCCAAAGCGTTCGTGTATTGGCCGAGTAGTTAAATAGGCAGACAGGGCAGCCTAACTAGAATACCGTGCAGCTAGACAGACGTGTAAAAATGGACACCACCATTCACCATTATCGACGTCAGCAAAGAATATACAAAACATCTTACCAATCTATAAGTGTTAGGTTGGTAAAAGTTGATTACGTTTCTCGGTAAATCTATAATGATCCGAAAATCCCGTGGTCCGTTCGACACCCATTCATGTGATTTTTTCCAATATCGTCGCTGTTTTGGTTGTCAACGTGACGTCAAGATCTCGTTAGATTAATCGTGTGATTAGCCAATTTTTCGCGGGATGTAAAACTCTGTAAGTTTCTTCTCAAAAACTAGCTGTTATTTATCGAGCTGAAGTGATTTTCCATTATTTGTTGTGAAATTAAAAAATGTCTGTAAACATGTATTCATATGCAGCGGACTCTTCATGCACTTCAAGTTCTGACTTCGCTGCCCGACGATGGGGCCCGGGTGGAAGAACGCTTATTAAACTAGGTCAGTTTTTCTTACTTGGGATCACAATAATACTGTAGGCCTAAGCATAACCAAAACGGGGAGCAACATTTACCCGTACCGTACTATGGTCTTCAGCCAGGCCTGGCACGGCACTTATGTGCCTGCATCAGTGCATGGGGGTAACTTGGGCTGAATAGCAGTGAAGTCATCTTATACGAATGCGCAGATGTCAATGTGTCTCCGTAGTTGGCAGTCTACGTTGTTGGCAGATCAGGTGATCAAGTTTAACGTGCCATAACTCCGTAATGACGGAAAATGCCACAATAATTTTTTGTTCTACATTTCCTGAGATTTACCAAACAACGTCTATGAGAATTAATTTGGGGTTTCATGCTAGCGTATATTTTTTATCGAGGGAAATGTAAGACACGGTAGTGATTTCCCACTGTGTCCTGTACGTGACGTCACTGAAAACCCTAACCCTATATATAGACAGCAGTTTTTAAAACGAGTTCTACATGTTTACGTTTACTCTACATGTATACACAGCATTATTATTATTATTATTATTATTATTATTATTTTAAACTATTTATAGCATTTACTGGGAAAAAATCGAAACAAGGATGCCGAAACGTCTTGGCTGCGGTCCCGAAAAGACTCGGGGCCGGAAATGCAGCGGTCGAAACAACCTGTTAGTACCACGCCACATGTATCGCCATTTTGAGATCCGCGGTCACGCACAATATCGTGTTTAAGTTTCAGAAAACGTAGCGCGTTGCTTCCCAAGTTCGGCAATTGCAGAAATACTGCAAATGTGCACATCGTGGACATCATAAACTCAAACAATAGTGCTAAAATGCTTTGCAAACATTATTCAAAATCAGACACGGCATTCTACACCGACAACTAGTACATTACATACACATGCACATTACACATTAGCAACATATCGTACGTGCAACTTTGTCACTTTCAGAAAACGCCTTCTTTTATCGCCATAATCAAATTATCCATTGTACACCTACCGTGCACACATTAATGAATGATCCGCAACTATACGTACCTGGTGTTGATAGCGAATTGCGGTAAAACCTGGTGTTTATAGCGAATCGCGGCAAAAATCGTAGACAAAAAATCGTAGACGCATATGGCCGACGAGATCTCGAGAATCGCGAGAAGAGCGCGAGATTAGCGTTTTGGGGCAGCCAAAGTTCACATGTTTCAGTACGACGTTGTTTACATTCACGCGTAATGGCACCCTCAGCAGCTGCAATCGATTCCAGCTTTACTTTTAAATTTTATTTAAAATAATGCTGTATTCACAGATTATTTTTATTTCCATCATCAATTTCAGTTCGGGTGAAGCCTATAGTCATCTAGGCCCATAGCTTGCATGCATTGCTATTATGTGATGTTCTAACTATAACTGTTCACTGACTGGTCGTATTTTCATTATAACTTTCACTGTTTTTGCGAAGCATGCAGTCATCTAGGTTTACATACAATGTACAGTCCTATGTGATGTTCTAACCATAGACTTTCCACTGACTTTTTTTTTATTTCCATCATCATTTTCAGTTTGGGTAAGCCTACAGTCATCTAGGCCTATAGCTTGCATGCATTGCTATTGTGATGTTCTAACTATAACTGTTCACTGACTGGTCGTTATTTTCATTATAACTTTCACTGTTTTTGTGAAGCATGCAGTCATCTAGGTTCACATACAATCCTATGTGATGTTCTAACCATAAACTTTACACTCATTTTTTTTTTTATTTCCATCATCACTTTCAGTTTGGGGGAAGCCTGCAGTCATCATGGTGCCTTGCTTTTTGCCCTAGAAGATTTTGTATCCAAAGGTCTCAACATTTTTCCAGTTGATAAAACATGTACTGATTTTTTGTGTATGTGGAACAAGCCATCAAGTCTGAAAGTTAAGCCTCGTCCAATAACAGAGATTGACATGAGAAAGATTGAATATGGAAAGAAGATAACAGACAGACCCAAGAAAAATGGTAAGTTTTAACATATTTATAATACGTAGAAGTGCGGAGAGTACTCATTTCCAGTATCAGAGCAATATATGATATGCATTATATTTGAAACAGGCAAGTTAACATCAAGATTGTCTGCAATGATTGTCAAGAAACACTCCATAGTGTATAGAAGGATTTACTTTCAACTTTCAATCATCAATCAGAAAGCACCACTCACACAGACATTCACACGTATATATATATATATATATATATATATATATATATATATATATATATATATATATATATATATATATATATATATATATATATATATATATATATATATATGCATATATATATATATATTATATATGTATTATATGTTGGCAGGTTACGTTGTTGGCAGGGTATTAGTGCAAACAACGTAGCCTGCCAACAACAGTGACAGGACACGTCAATCCAACGCCCATGGAAATTTGCCTTTTTTATTTACAACAAATAATTTAGAGCTGTTGATTGTCCCCAAAATTTGTATTTAATCATTTTTCTATCGTTTACTGACAGGACTTGGTTGTTTCATATTGTAATAATTATTTTTCGTAAGAAAGGTTGAGCGCCAATTGATTCAGTACACAGATTTCGTGTGTCCCCGCTAACGGAAAGGGTTGGGAGGAGGAGAAAGGATCAGGAAGAATAGCTTTGCTTTACTTTTCCGTTTTGCGAACCCCATAATTTATGAATCAATATAGTTATGATTGTGTAGATGCATGTCACCGTTGTTGGTAGGTTACGTTGTTGGCAGGGTATAAGTACAAACCACGTAGCCTGCCATTAACGGGGACAAGAAACGTCAACCCAACGCCCATGGAGATTTGCCTTTTATTTCACAACAAATCATTTACAGCTGATGATATTTCCCCAAAATTTGTATTTAATTATTTTCTATTGTCTGCTGAGAGGACTTGGTTGTTTTATATTGTATTATATTATAGCTTTGTCAATACCAGTGACTTTTGTGACGTCATATCCATACATTATTACTGATAATGTATTTCATTATTCAGCATTGCGGCCCCACAGCGAGCAAGTTTTGTTTTGGAAAACGAAAAAAGGACTGCGCATTTCAAAGGAGGGAAAATATCAGATAAACCATGTAATACACAAAACTATAAATCTTAATATGGTGCACAATATTGATAATAGTGTCTCACTGACGATTTATCACATTTTTTTAATCCTCACGCACGCATTTGTCGTCTGGCTGGCTGGCGCTCAGCATGCAGTCCCCGTCCGATATGCTGGTTGTACTACTACGTTTGTTGACAACATGGTTCGCTTCATTGCCGTATAGGTGAAACAGAACTCAGTACGTTTGCAAACTCCTAGGCGATACTGGGTTTGACACATGGCATAATAATAATAATAATAATAATAATAATATTTATTTCTTATAGAGCGCATTACATTTTTAAAATCTCAATGCGCTTTACACAACACTAAAAAAGAGGTAAATTATAAATAAAAATTACGAGAAAACACCAATAAAATACAAAGAGATAAAATTTTAAAAAGTGTCTAGGAATAAAATGATCTAAAAAGATAAGTTTTTAACTGACTTCTAAAATTGTTATAAGAATTAGCAAGCCTTATCTCAAATGGTAAAGCATTCCACAAATGGGGAGCACATACAGAAAAGGCTCTATTGCCATAAAAAGCCGTGTTGCAAACAGGCTGATGCAAAATGATCGCACCTCTAGACTGGGACCTAAGTGTACGACCAGTATGACGTACTGTAAGCATTTCTGCTAGATAGTCGGGGGCTTGGCCTGTAATAATTTTGTAAGTGAAACAAAGAATTTTAAAATCAATTCGTTTCTGGACTGGAAGCCAATGTAAATTTTGTAGTACTGGTGTTATGTGGTCCCTTTTCTTCTTTCTGCTAACAAGCCGAGCGGCGGAATTTTGAATAGCCTGGAGTTTACGTATTTCAAAGTTCGGAAGACCAAAAAGAAGACTGTTGCAGTAATCCAAACGTGATGTAATGAAGGCATGAACAAGTTTCTCCGTGGTACGTTTGTCAAGAAGATCACGAATCTTTCCTAACCTCCAAATCGCATGTGATGCTGATCTACAAATATTTGTAACATGGTCTGACATGGTGCAGGCAGAGTCCATTGTAACACCTAGATTGCGAACTGATTCAGATGGATATACACTGACATCACCAATCCGAAAATTACAACGAGGGACAGTTCCCTCAATCCCAAATTTCGAGGAAAAATGTACAACCTCTGTCTTACCGTCATTGAGTGCAAGCATATTGACCCTCATCCATCCCCGAATCTCGTCTAAACACGACTCGATCGAGGCAATGGGAACCTGGTTACCATCGCATGTAATATAGGATTGGGTGTCGTCAGCATACATCATGTAATCTAAATCATATTTGTTAATAATGTCCTCCAGGGGTGCCACATAGAGACTAAAAAGAATTGGTCCAAGGACAGAACCCTGAGGAACACCACGAAACAACGACTGTTCTTCCGACAGGATTGACTTGACGCAAACAGACTGTGTACGCCCCGTAATGTAAGAATTGAACCAGTCAAAAACAACGCCTGTGATGCCAAACCGATGACGCAGCCTGTGTAACAGAATGGCATGGTCAATCGTATCGAAAGCAGAAGAAAGGTCGAGTAAAATCAAAATTACATCTTTACGTTTATCTAAAGAGAGTAGTATGTCATTCTGCACTCTAATGAGGGCAGTTTCTGTGCTGTAACCCGCCCTATAGGCAGACTGACACTTAGCGAACAAATTGTTGTTATGTAGGTATGCGTTCAATTGAGAGGAAACTACGCGCTCAATTAGTTTTGACAGAAAGGTTAAATTTGACACAGGGCGATAATTACTTAGAATATTTGGGTCCAGATTTGCCTTTTTGAGTAATGGACGAACAATAGCATTTTTACAGGAACCTGGAAATTCACCAGAGAGTAAAGACTTGTTTACAATTTGACAAACAGCTGGTGCCACCTGGTCACAACCCAGCTTTAATAATGTGACAGGAATTGGATCCATCATAGAAGTCTTTGGTGGCATGGTGTTAATGAGCTTTGACACCAACTCGATTGTAACTGGAGAGAAAAGTGAGAATGAATGATTTACACTTTGGCAATCAAATGAAGTAACAACCGGTAAATGTGAACGTAGTTTTTCAATTTTGGAACGAAAAAAGTTGGCAAAAGCATCTGGTAAATTGGAAAGTTCAGAGTCCGGAAAAATTCCTGTTGTGGCGTTCTCACTCCCGATGATGCTGTCAATGATATTAAAAAGGGACCGTTGATCAGCACTCTCAATTCGATTACGGTGGTATGCTGCGTGCGCTTCTTTCAACATCTTTACATAATCACAACGAGCCGCTTTGAAAATTTCCCAATGTATAACAAGTCCTGTTCTTTTCCAGTGTCTTTCCAATCGACGAAGTTGTTTTCTTTCTTCCATTAGTTGAACTGTGTACCACGGGGCTCGATGCTTATCATAGCGAATTTTAGTAACCTGGGGAGCAAGTTTGTCGATGACAGATCTAAGGAGGGTATCATAATTTGACTCAAGGAAACTGGCACTAGTATCATTCGTTGGTAAATCTGAAAATAAAACTGAAAGTTCTTCTTGAAGTGTGGTAATGTTCACAGTGTTGAGTGTTCTTGAATTACGCTTGACTATTGATGCCAGAGGTTTGTTCATATTATGTATGTCAGTGGCCATGTAAACGATGCAAGCGTGAAAGGCTACTCGAACCAGCCGTAAACGGGCCAACAACGGCAGCTTGCTGTCATCAACCTTGCATGACCGGAAGTGTCTACGGATGTACTACGGAGCCATTCAAAGTCTCGGTCCAAGGTCAGCTACTACCAACAATCATGACGACCGTGGACTCTCCGTTGATCTAACATCTCGGCCACCTAATTCTGATGCACTGACTGTAATCGGAGACAACTTTCATTCATCGTTTTTTTCTCCATGTCTGTGATTTTACCTTGCCTTGTTCTCGATATCGCGATGGCACCAAAACCCTCCAGTATGTTTGTCAACTGTACCTTTCAAGCACCCGTTTACGTCAAGTTCTGTCGTTCTCCGAAGTAAAATAGTTCTTCTCAAGAAGCCATTGAAAATTCAATTTATAGACACAATTATTATTGAAATATGAACATTTGAATAACAATGTTGAACTCTGTTGATATCGTTTGCAATGCATTAGGGGACGTTTCCATCTAAAAAACAATGCATATTCAATGCACATTCACCCCTTGAAATAGGGGTTTCAAGGGGTATGGAGCTCATAATTAAAGTTATTTACCATCTCGTAAGCTGTTTGCAATATGTGATCAGAGATAGCGATTAAGTGGGTGTACAGGGAAGACATCTCTGCCTTACACACTTCACTCATACAGATAATCGTTCGCCTTGAACTTCTTTGAACATTGTACCCTAATTTTCACAGAATAGGACCTATAAATATACTAAAAGCCATATGTTAGTTCAAATTAATAAAAGTAGGAACAAATTCCGATGTCCTGAAATGATAATACTGTCGTCAAGGTTTACACGAGACTGAGTTTGTGCCGCTTCACTGTACAATACCTTGGCATAAAGTAGTACCGGCCAAGCTATTGGTATCTGAAGTTGTTGACTAAGTGTTATGTAATGTCTGATTATATTTGATATAACTACTTTAGATTGCATATTACCAGTGCAGAAAGAGCCCAAAAAGTGCACTGTTTTTTTAGATGCAAGCGTCCCGTCATGGAATGCTGTACTATTAGCGACATAATAATGATCGTATTGATCAGCTGATACCATGGCATGCAGCTCGCTGATCATGCTGTCGATGCATGAACATTCCGCTTTCTTCATCTCTGGCATTTCACCGTGTCGGCTTTTTGAATGGCATGATATTTAAAGGTGATGTTTCAAGCTCGATATAGACGGTAGGGATGCAGTTACTTTTCATTTCCTTCGAAAATACATCGTTTTTCAATTCAAAATGAACCGTGAAAGTGCTGGTCATTTTTTGTGCTGAACGTGCGTGTTCAGGGCAGTGCACTGTGCAGTGTATGTACAGAGTCAGGGCCGATCATGCTGGACGACGCTCACTTGCTTCAAACTCAGTTTAAATTTCCTATTTTATTCTTTTTCTACAACTACAAATTCACTGGCATTGCCAAAAATATAAAATAATAGCAATAATGCACCCCCTCCCGGCCCATAATGGACTCAAGCAAACTTTGCACTCCATGATGTACTCGGCTTCGCCTCGTACATTATGTCGTGCAAAGTTTGCTTTCGTCCATTATGGGTCGGGAGGGGGTGCATTATTGCTTAAATAATTATTTTCGTAAGAGTATATTTAAGAAAGGTTAAGCGCCCATTGATTCAGTACACAGTTAACTTAGATTTCGCGTGTCCCCGCTAACGGAAAGGGGTGGAGGAGGAGAAAGGATCAGGATCAGGATATGATTGTGTAGAAGCATGTCACCGTTGTTGGCAAGTTGCGTTGTTGGCAGGGTATCAGTGCAAACAACCTAGCCTATACCATGGTACTAGTTATATGTATTAAACACAAACTTCTCTCTGAAGGGAAGAAAAGGTTACAAAAACAAATGAGGAAGTTACTCAAACGAAACCAAAACAGTGTTTCGAAGTAATAATACGAACAAGAAATAAATTCAAACAAAAAACCAAATCAAATGATGATTACATTTCTGAAAGGGCGTTCCATTCTCAATTTCATACATGTAGATATGTATTGTGCTAGAGGAATTGATATGCTAGTATTTTTCATTATGAATTCAAATTTGTTAGGCATATCATAAAATGCGGTGTTATATTTTGCTGCTGCAGCAAACAAGAGATTTCTTTGGCTGGTGTAAAATTTGAAAGAAATGATGAAATGTTGTTCATCTTCTACACATTTACTATCACAAAGTTCGCAGATTCTTTCATGTACCGGAATTTTATTGTGGCGTCCTGTTTCAATTTTTAATGAATGATTACTTAATCTAAATTTGACAAAACTGTCTCGGAGATCAATATTATTGATAGTAGTAATGTAATTTTCAAGCTCGATACTTTGTTTAAATATTCTGTATGTTCTCAATTTATTTTTTGCATCGCCATAAATTTTGGTCGATTCAGACCTAGTGATAATTTGATCGGAATTAACAAGTTGCATTTCCCCGATATTAGTACAGATTGACTCAATCTTACAATACCACTTGCTTTTCAGAGTTTCTTTAACAAGGAATGCTTCCTTTAACAGACAGTTTTCACTAGTATTAAGTCTATTAATGTATTTGATCATCTGTTTTCTAATGAAAAGTTCGATGGGATAATGACCGAGTTCGCTGCATGTTGCAAGTTTTGATGTGTTTCTTGAAATTCCCAATAAGAATCGGCAAAAGCTGAGGTGAACGTCTTCTATAGCTGATTTGGAGGTACACTCTTGTCCCCATACCTCACAACCATACACAAGAATGGGTCTGATAAGTTTATCAAATAATGATTGTGCTAATGGGATATTTACATTTCTACCAATTTTTTTCTTTTAAAAGGTACACTGCTTTCATACCCTTTTTCTTAAGATTTTCCTGCAAATTTTCCATTTGCACTTAAGACCAAACCAAGGTAGTTAAATTGTTTGACTATTTTAAGTTCCTTACCCCAATAAAAAATACGTGATTATACAAATATCTGTTAGACTTATTAAATATCATAATATTTGATTTATCCGTGTTGACCGTTAAGTGTCATTTTGCAGTGTACATGGCTAATTTGTCCAAACAATTTTGTAGTCCTTTTTTGGATTTTGATAGAATGACGATGTCGTCAGCGTAGAGAAGACAGCTGATGCTAGTCTTATCAAGGGTTGGTGGGTCACAATTATCATTATCAAAGATGTTTGGAAGGTCATTAATGAACAGGTTGAAGAGTGTTGGACTTAGGTTACATCCCTGTTTTACCCCTACGGTAGATTTGAATTGTTTGGTTAGACCACCATTAGTTTTAATCTTGTACGTCATATTGCTATATATGGATTTTATAATATTATACATTTTGCCTGTTATATTGTTTCTCAAGAGTTTAACGTTGACGCCACCATTCCAAACACTGTCAAATGCTTTTTTTTAAAATCGATGAAGCACGCATACATTTTAGTACATTTTTTACTTTTGTTTGTATTCGAACATTCACTATGATACAGATACTGATTGACAATGGATTATAATATAAACATGTTATCGGTGGTACGGCAGTTTTTCCGAAAGCAAAAATCGTTGTTCAATCAGTTTCTTGTCTGTATTCAGGTATTCTGTCAATCTATGATTTAATATACTAGTGAATAATTTTCCTAAACAGCTTGAAATAGCGATTCCTCTATAATTTGAAGGGTTTGTTTTTGAGCCTGATTTATATACTGGGACAATTAGACTTGTGTTCCATGATTTGGGCATTACTCCAGAATTAAAGACAACATTAAGCAGTTTTCCAAGAGCACTTGAGATATAGTATCCTCCACATTTAAACATTTCATTGCACAATTTATCTTCTGTAGATGATTTATTGTATTTGAGTTGCCGTATAGCGCGTTGAATTTCATGGTTTAGAATAGGACCATTTAAGAAATCGTTTTGTTTATCACAATCTGATTCAAGGTTCTCAAGTTCTTCCATAATGTTAGCTTCAGTTGTGTTGTAATGAATATTATCTGGATTATAATCGTTGTTGAGCAGCATTTTGAAGTGGTTTAACCAATCAACAAGAGTGACAAGATTGGTCAACCCGACACCCATGGAAATTCGCCATACAAAGTGACACCCCAAAAACCCACAGTGGCCTCATTCAAGGCTACGAACATATAAAATTCAAAGAAATTTAAACATAAAGTTCAACACAACTTAGCCGGGTATTGAACAACTCTTTTTTGGGAGTGGAGACTTAGCCAAGAGGTTCTCTCTGTGGCCTCTCCGCTAGGCGACTGATGCCGTATGTTGTGGGTTCGAACCCGACTGAAAACTAGCCGTACTTTCGTTAGGATGTTAGTTTGTTAATAAGGACTAAACACAATAAAAAGATTGGCACATAACTACGGATATACAACCTATTCGCATGTTTTTCCAGCGAAGTTTCTCCGTTGCATAATGTGTACTTTCAAAATTTCCGCACTAGGTCACATAATTAACATGTATGTCTTTCTCTATCCAGTACTGGATAAACCGGGATCTACAATGTCTAGGGCAAAGCACCACATATACATGTATTTGCAAATGGCATAAAAAGTGAAACTTTGTGATGGGAAATAACACCAGCAACATATAAAAATATGCAAATGAGATTTAGTTTGCATATACAGGTCAGAGTTTCACAGAAACACATGAAATCATTGCTTTAAGGTGAAAAAGACACAAAGAGAGAAGTATGTATTGTTTATTATTTCCTTGATAAAATCATTTTTAAAAATTACTAATTAATACATGTTGCTTCCACCCCTCTCTGATTTTACAAGTATGTCATAAATACGAGACTGGAAATCATGGCAATGCGCAGTGGCTCACTGACACTGACCATCTAGCTAACGATTATGACTTTGTTTCCGCCTGTACTTTGAAAAGGAGGTACAGGAAAAAACCGGTTGGACTGGCATGTGTTTAGGTGGTTGCGTGCCAATATGTAGGTTGGGTAAGTCGTAAGAACATTGACTAACTATCAACAGTGTTAAAATGTTGAATTTCGGCCACAATTGTTGATTTTCAATAGTTTCCTTGAATGTTGTTGTACAGGTGGTGGGCAGTAATGTGTTAACTCGTTCTATGGTGCACATCATAACCCAACTACCACAACAAATAGCCGTGACATCAAAATTCAGCCTGAAAAAGGCAGAAAAAACTATGGGAAGTATGCTTGTAGTAGGTTTGTAGACTCATAACTAGTAAGTTGACTACTACTATTGAATGAGTCTGATGACAAGATTGTGTGAAAGTTTACCAGACATCTGGTGATCAAGGGTTTTAAAAAGAATACAAGTGATAGTGACAAAATGAATGTAGGTGGCGCTTTGTGTGGCAGCCCCTAAACAGAGCTCCCGTATGAAACTATTTTCATAGCGTTTATTTTGGTGTTACAAGTCCTAAAAGAGGGTTTTAGTGTGTGTAAACATCCCAAGACGCGACCAAACTGGTGCTTCAGAGTGAACGTGCCAAAATCAGGAAGAAATTCAGGTTTGAAGACTGTTGTTGTACTTTCGTTACACAGAACTGCCATCTTCAAG
Source organism: Ptychodera flava (assembly GCA_001465055.1). Classification (NCBI taxonomy): domain Eukaryota; kingdom Metazoa; phylum Hemichordata; class Enteropneusta; family Ptychoderidae; genus Ptychodera; species Ptychodera flava. Next base: position 74,775 of record LD346026.1, on the reverse strand, counting down.
TTCACATTTTCAACACACCTGTTAGAATGTCCTTATTAACATACAGCAGAATGACCCTGATCAACATAAACAATGTCATCATCAACACGCCATTATTGTCAAGGCTAAGTTCCAACAGCTGGCAAAGATTGAGAACTCTAAACTTATGCAAGGTTCCAAGAACGAAGAGAGGTTGTTCATCGGGTAGAGGTAAAGAAAGACCGATACCAGTTAGACTCACCAACCGCAGTGCTCCACCCTGGAAAGATGTCAAACTTACTATGCCAAGATCAGTTATTCATGTTCCTTTACAAAAGATTAAAAATTAAGGCAGAGCTCTCCCTAACATCCTATTATCTAACGCAAGGTCATTGGTTAGAAAAGTAGACGAGTTACAGTCAACTTGCGTAACGAATAACATCCAGATTGCTACAGTGACAGAGACATGGTTTAGTGATGAAATCAGTGATGAATCGGTGTCCATGGATAACTATAAACTTTATCGTAAGGACCGAACAGGCAAGAGAGGAGGTGGCGTCTGCATGTATGTACACAACCATTTACAATCTAAACCACTCAGTACCCAGTTAATTACGGATAATGACATTGAGTCTGTTTAGTGCACAGCCCGTCCACATTGGCTGCCAAGGAGAGTGTCTCAATTATTAATTGGCTGTGTCTATCATCCACCTGGGACAAACGAAAGAAAGGTAAAAGATCACGTCATATCTATAGTGGATAAAGTGAAAGCAAAATCACCATATACTGGAACTATCTTAATGGGCGACTTCAATCGAATGGATATCACCGGTATTTCAAACTCATGCCAACTAAAGCAGTAAGTGAAAATCCCGACGAGACAGAAAGTGGTGTTAGACCTGATACTCAGTAATATGGAACTTCATTACAACACTCCGATATCAATAGCTCCACTTGGTACTTCAGATCATGCAATTGTAATAATGTTATCGAAGGTAAACCCGAGAGTGCCATCAAAGTCAATCACAACACGTCCTTTGAAAGACTCAAGTATCAGACAGTTCGGTCAGTGGATAACTAAATATGATTGGAAGGAAGATTTTCAAAGCCAGTCATGTGAGGAAAAGACAGACCAGTTCTTAAACACCATGAAAACAGCAATTAACCAATTCTTCCCCGAAAACAGGATCAAAGTTCACCATTCCGATAAACCTTTCATGACATCAGCTATTAAGTCAATGATTAACAACCGGCAGACAGCATACAGAAATGGAAATGTACTTCTTTACAGATACTGGAGAAATAAGGTTAAAAAGGCCATTGATTCAAGCAGAAAGTCTTATTACAAGGAAAAGATCGGTAATCACAAAGGCGGGGACAGCAGAAAATGGTGGGAAACGGTGAACAAGCTAAATGGGAAAACAAAAACTACATCACCTACAGAATTGGAAATCAACGGTACACGTCTCCATGGCAACAACCTAGCAGAGGCAGTAAACAAACACTTCGTGAACATTACAAAAGACTATGAACCCTTAGACTACGACACATTCATCAACACATTCCCGGATGGCACCTGTCTACCAACTGTTACTTACAATGGTCTAGTCAAGTTGCTGAAATCGCTGAATAAAAATGAGAAAGGTGGGCCAGACCGGATTCCTAATAAAATACTGATGAAATTCGCTGAAGAACTTGCCTTGCCTTTGGCTGATATCTTCAACCATTCATTCAAGGAGGGAAAAGTACCTTTATCAATGAAAGAAGCCAACGTTGTGCCTCTCTCAAAGGTCAACAGCCCAGCATCTCTTAATGACTTCAGACCTATTTCACTCACAAATACCATCAGCAAGGTCATGGAATCATTGATTGAAAAATGGATAAAACTGGAAGTAAAAGGAAAGATTGACAACAAACAATACGCTGGTGCCAAGAAATCATCATCGACACTTGCAATGGTGGACATGATACAATCCTGGGTTGATCAACTGGAAAATCCTGGTCATATGGTTACAGTCTGCTTCTAAGATTTCAGCAAGGCATTCGACAAAATTGAGCACAACATTTTAATGTCGAAAATGATCACCTTGAATATCAACCCAAGCCTTGTGAAATGGGTGGATCACTTTCTCAAGGAAAGAAAACAAAGGACTGTTCTGAACAATTCATGCTCAGCTTGGCAATATGTCAATGCTGGGGTACCATAAGGTACAAAACTCGGCCCTATTCTTTTCATTTTGATGATCAATGACATCCAGGTCCCCAATGTAAACTTTCACTTTATTTTCATGGACGATACGACAATATCTGAACATTTTCACTGCAACGATGTCAGCAAGTCTTGTTCACAAGCAGATCTTGATAGAATTTATGAGTGGTCCTCCAACAACAATATGAGTTTAAACCCGAAAAAGTGCAAAGAAATGATATTATGTTTTTCAAAGTGTGATGTGCATCTACCTCCTCTTGTAATTGGTCAATCGACCTTAGAAATTGTAAATGTTTATAAATGCTTAGGTCTTAATGTAAGCCATAATTTAAAATGGGATTCACATGTCAATGAAATAGTAAGGAAAGCTTCAAAACGCCTTCACATCATGAGAGTCTTGAACAGATATGGTGCCAGCAACGAGGATATAAAGCTTATTTATATATCTTTAGTTCGCTCATGCCTCGAATATTCCAGTGTTGTTTGGCAAGGTGGGCTGTCAGACAAATTGAGGTCGACATTGGAGAGTGTTCAAAAGAGGGCTCTCTGTATAATCTACCCATTCCATTCATATAACCAGGCTCTTGAGTTAGTTACGCTCTTGACACTAGGCGTAACAATATTTGCAAGTTGTTTGCATCATCGATTCTAGAGGACAATCACAGACTTCACCATCTTGTTCCATCTCCAAACCATCACAAGTATTCTACGCGATTCAATGGGAAAGTTTCTTTCAAATGTAGGACAAAACGTAGGGGTAACAGTCCTGTGGTGTATAGCATCAGACTTGTTGAGTGATTTTGTTTTAATTTGTGTTGTTGTTTTTGTTTGTTTTTTATTCTGAGTTTGTCCCCCCCCCCTTTTGTATAGTGGTTTACTTGTTCATCTATGTCTGAGTCTATTAGTTATTTTAGCTGCAGCTTTTTGCAATCCATCTTCCCTGTTGCATTTTCACGACTTTTATGACTTTTGTTGTAGTAAGGGCTTGTTTTTATTCTGTTTTGCTTTTGTTTTAACATGCTTTTTTGTTCATTGATTCTGTGAACTCAAATAATTCGACCAATTTTAATGAAGGTCACCATAATGTTTTAATAAACCATTATTATTATTATTAGAAAGTGAAAGTGTCTCCTGCAACATGACAAATCTTAATGGGTTAATTTAATGACTTCCAGGTGCCCTACACCCTGCTATTATTGTGCCTTGGTGTCATACAACATTCAAAATACAATAATTTCGCACAACAGTAGTTATTTCCTACATTGATGAAAGTGATGGCTGTCATTTTTTGTGACATGGTTTACAGACATCAGGCGCGTTAAGTTGAAAGAAAAACTTGAGCAAAATAAAATGAGTGTATCCGCATTTTCATGGTCACTAGAATTACAGCCCGGATATCTGGTAATAATTTTTGAAATCGTGAATGCTAAGTTGCAACTCAACGATTATTCTTCTCGGTCACAATGTTGATCTTTTTACAATTATTTAAAAAATTTAACGGCCCGTAACAAATTCAATTATAATGGTTAAATTTTTACAAGTGACGGACTCCGCGTTGAATATCAGAACGCGATTTCATTGCAATTATCGTTGCGACCGAAGTACAGCAAACGCGGTCAGCAGCAGCAAACCACACATTGCATTGCCGCTCAGGCTCTCGTGAAATAAAATTTTTCGGACCACACGTCCGGTCTTTATTTGAATGTGGTTTTCTCTATTCAAAATATTAAATTTGACCAGAAACCTTATATTCCGTAGCAACATAAACAAACTTTAGCGATATGTCTGCGTATTGGACGATGCGTACGTTGTTTAGCGACGTCAGCATCCGTTAATTTTCGTCTCCTGCTCTTTTGATTTTGAAGAAATAATTTTTGTGAATTGTCCTGAACGCAGATAAATATCCAGTCTGAGGTAGTAGCAAGAAAGTCAATGAATAAATGATCCAGATTTTACGTGAGTAGCAATCAATTTTTGTAGCAATCAATGGCAATTTTTGCCAAAGCGTTCGTGTATTGGCCGAGTAGGTAAATAGGCAGACAGGGCAGCCTAACTAGAATACCGTGCAACTAGACAAACGTGTAAAAATGGACACCACCATTCACCATTACCGACGTCAGCAAAGAATATACAAAACATCTTACCAATCTATAAGTGTTAGGTTGGTAAAATTTGATTACGTTTCTCGGTAAATCTATAATGATCCGAAAATCCCGTCGTCCGTTTGACACCCATTCATGTGATTTTTTCCAATATCGCCGCCGTTTTGGTTGTCTATGTGACGTCAAGATCTCGTTAGATTAATCGTGTGATTAGTCAATTTTTCGCGGGATGTAAACCTCTGTAAGTTGCTTCTCAAAAACTAGCTGTTATTTATCGAGCTGAAGTGATTTTCCATTATTTGTTGTGAAATTAAAAAATGTCTGTAAACATGTATTCACATGCAGCGGAGACTTCATGCACTTCAAGTTCTGACTTCTCTGCCCGACGATGGGGCCCGGGTGGAAGAACGCTTATTAAACCAGGTAGTTTTTCTTACTTAGGATCACACTAATACTGTAAGCATAACCAAAACAGGGAGCAACATTTACCCGTACCGTACTATGGTCTTCAGCCAGGCCTGGCACGGCTCTTATGTGCCTGCATCAGTGCATGGGGGTAACTTAGGCTGAATAGCAGTGAAGTCATCTTATACGCATGCGCAGATGTCAATGTGTCTCCGTAGTTGGCAGTCTACGTTGTTGGCAGATCAGGTGATCAAGTTTAACGTGCCATAACTCCGTAATGACGGAAAATGCCACAATAATTTTTTGTTCTACATTTCCTGAGATTTACCAAACAACATCTATGAGAATTAATTCGGGGTTTCATGCTAGCGTATATTTTTTATCGAGGGAAATGTAAGACACGGCAGTGATTTCCCACTGTGTCCTGTACGTGAGACGTCACTGAAAACCCTAACCCTATATATAGACAGCAGTTTTTGAAACGAGTTCTACATGTTTACGTTTACTCTACATGTATACACAGCATTATTATTATTATTATTATTATTATTATTATTATTACAAGTTTAGGGGCTATAAGTATTATATAGAAATCTAATAACAGTTCATTGAAGCTGTGTGGGAATTCTGAAAAAGAAGTGTTGTATATTTTAATTTTGTCAATAGGGGTGACTTCCAATTGTTTTAAGTGCAGCGCAGAATTATGCATTATACTGTACGGAGAGAGGGGGATATCATTAAGCCAAGGGGTAATTAAATGCTTGTCGGAAAAGTGACACTAAGCAGTTTACGCGATACCAGCAGGCCTAGACTTTTAGCTTTTGTGCGAACTTTACGGATACACGTTCAATCGGTTCAATTTAATTTTGTTTTTAGTTTTCTTCCATCAAAAGTCACGACTATGAAAAAAATTTCCGATATAAATTAACAATCTCCCTCTCTCTCTCTCTCTCTCTCTCTCTCTCTCTCTCTCTGCAGTGAAATTGCTATGCTGCGACCACCGAACGAATATTCCCCTCCCCCACCCCAACTCTAACATAACGTATCAATGTACCAATGTACAATGGATTCATTCTGTTGTATAATTTAAAACTTATTCAGACTTACTTCGTAAGCGTCATATTGGCA
>LD346026.1:48100-66109 GCA_001465055.1 Ptychodera flava | reverse complement strand
AATTCGATGAATGCGAAGTTAGTAATATACTACATAGCACTTATTTGAGATGACTGCATGAAACAAAATTAAAAATGCTTGAAAAATTATTTCTGGTCTATATAAAACTTTCTAACACACTAAAATTAACGGAAAACATAATTTTGACCAGAATGGCCCCAATATACATTATCTTTATTATTATACACCTGCGTCTGCAATCTTTGGAGTTTTCTTCGTATAGTAAATTTCGGTATCAGAGGACGCAGAGTCCAATAACTTTGCCACGGAGTACAATAACTTTTGGTGTTATTGGACGCTATTTGACCTTTGACCTCAAAACACCATTACGTCAATGCGGGGAAATACTTCTAAACATTGGGTACTTCACAACGTTAGTAGTGGTGAATAAAAAGCCTGTGAATTCGGGTGAAATTATGCTGCCGGCCTACAATTTCTCACACGTACACTGCGCTCGCGGGTTTGAAATTTCGTTCTGTGCGCTTAGCGGACACGCTTAACACGTTCTCAGTTTTCTCGCGATCGCTCAGTGCAGTGCGGGACGGTCATCCCCAAAAAAGCTTTAATTTTGATTTTTTCGAGGTAAAATTGGATTTAAAAAGGAGTATAATAATGAGGTTATTCCCATAATAGTGGGATTTATGTCCGAGTACATTTTTAATAGAAATAAGGGAAAAAGGAACATTTTCAATGCCAAAATAGTTACCATGGCAACTTGAAATATTAAAATAAGTCTGGTTTTTGTGTTCTCTGACCCGAATTTCCCCCACTAGATAATTTTCATATCAATCAAAGTAACTTTTCATGGGATATTAGAAAAATTGATATTTTCAACCCCTAAAATGATTACCATGGAAACATGGGGCAGTGAAATCGATATCATATTTGGTCTTTTCGACCCAAAATACCCTAACTGTGAAATTTTCACGGAAATTGAACCTATTATTATTCGCGTTATTATTTCTGTATAATACTTATATTAATTATTATTTCAAACTATTTATAGCATTTACTGGGAAAAAATCGAAACAAGGATGCCGAAACGTCTTGGCCTGCGGTCCCGAAAAGACTCGGGGCCGGAAATGCAATGGTCGAAACAACCTGTTAGTACCACGCCACATGTATCGCCATTTTGAGATCCATGGTCACGCACAATATCGTGTTTAAGTTTCAGAAAACGTAGCGCGTTGCTTCCCAAGTTCGGCGATTGCAAAAATACTGCAAATGTGCACATCGTGGATATCATAAACTCAAACAATAGTGCTAAAATGCTTTGCAAACATTATTCAAAATCAGACACGGCACTCTACACCGACAACTAGTACATTACATACACATGCACATTACACAGTACAAATGGCGTAGCGACGGTAGAGTTGACTTTTCAGATCCTCAGATTCAGATCCTCAGATCCTCAGATTCAGATCCTCAGATCTCAGACCTCAGATCCTATAACTTCAGACGCAGATTCATAATTAAAATTTCACAATTTTCAAAGTTTGATATAATATACTGATAAATAAAATATAATTTAGATTTGAAAAGGCTTTAGAAATTATTTTCTTCTATCTTGAATCTTGAACTTAAAAACTTCGATCTCAGAATCAGAACGTCATCTGTCGAAGACAGGGTGCGCAATGATTCCACTTGTTATGTCATCACGTGAACGTTCCCTCATAGAGATAAACACACCCGCGATCGAACGATCAAGACCGCGACGATCATGTAAATGCTGGCTATCGACAGTCCGTATTTTACCATCGTTCTTAATATTTATGGCGAGGGAATATAACTAATCCATGTTGGAGGCCAGTGACCCCCGGCTAAATAAGAATTCAGGGGTCGGAAGAAGCAAGTTAGCTAATCTGTAATTGTAGACCCATGTTCGTTGAAACTTGTTGAGCGAAAACGTTTATGTAGACTTTTTTTGTTTTCATAACTGCCTTGTACATGTCATATTCAAATTATTATTTTAAATATTGCAATCATACTGTTAATACGGGTACTGTAAAAGGCTTGTAAATTCGAATCTGCATCTGAAGTTATAGGATCTGAATCTGAGGATCTGAGGATCTGAATCTGAGGATCTGAAAAGTCAACTCTACCGCGTAGCGACACATCGTACGTGGCACATCGTGCTTTGTCACTTTCAGATAACGCCTTCTTTTATCGCCATAATGAAATTATCCATGATACACCTACCGTACACACATTAATGAATGATCCGTAACTATACGTACCTAGTGTTAATAGCGAATCGCGGAAAAAACCTGGTGTTTATAGCGAATCACGGCAAAAATCGTAGACAGAAAATCGTAGACGCATATGGCCGACGAGATCTCGAGAATCACGAGAAGAGAGCGAGATTAGCGTTTTTGGGGCAGCCAGAATTCACATATTTCAGTACGACGTTGTTTACATTCACGCGTAATGGCACCCTCAGCAGCTGTAATCGATTCCAGCTCTAGTCGCTTGTCATATAAGTTGTTGATAACTTGGAAGGCAAAGGATTTGAAGCAGTATCTAAAAGAGCATGGACTCTCCTGTTCTGGATGAAAAGACGACTTGATCGACCGAGTTTGTCTTGCGGAAGGAATTTCCAGATCAGGTAGCGATGATCGTTCCGTAGAGTTGGAGGTCAAGAGGGTCAAGATATTGACGGCAAACTTGACGGTTACCGGGGACTTGGACGAAGAATTTATCAGGCTTGTCGAAAGATTTCTCAATACAGAAGATCCAAGAGTACCTCATATACAGTACGGACAAGACTTGCGACGGAGACTCAATGCGACAGTACAAGACACTGAAGTCTTACCGTATGTTCACAGAAGGTTACGTCCAGAACATTGAAACGAACTCTTTCGGCAGTTTTTGCTTCTTTCGCGCTCAAGTCATGCCTTTCGAGAGTACAGATCCTCTATACAGAGTCTTTCTGTGCACTGAAAAGACGACTGGAGATGTTTACTACGGACGCTGTCGATGTGTTGCAGGGTAAGTCATACTCTGGGCTACTTCCGGAATCCTTGTAAATGTGTTGATCAGGTGTCAAATGTTTCCTCTTTGCTACACTTGCGTGCATTTTCATGTGGAGTTTTAAAATAATGCTGTATTCACAGACTATTTTTATTTCCATCATCACTTTCACTTTGGGTGAAGCCTGCAGTCATCTAGACCCATAGCTTGCATGCATTGTTATTATGTGATGTTCTAACTATAACTGTTCACTGACTGGTCGTATTTTCATTATAACTTTCACTGTTTTTGTGGAGCAGGCAGTCATCTAGGTTTACATACAATGTACAGTCCTATGTGATTTTTCTAACCATAGACTTTCCACTGACTTTTTTTTTATTACCATCATCACATTCAGTTTGGGTGAAGCCTACAGTCATCTAGGCCTATAGCTTGCATGCATTGCTACTGTGATGTTCTAACTATAACTGTTCACTGACTGGTCGTTATTTTCATTATTGCGTTCACTGTTTTTGTGAAGCATGCAGTCATCTAGGTTTACATTCAGTCCTATGTGATGTTCTAACCATAAACTTTACACTCAATTTTTTTTAATTTCCATCATCACTTTCAGTTTTGGGGAAGCCTGCAGTCATCATGGTGCCTTGCTTTTTGCCCTAGAAGATTTTGTATCCAAAGGTCTCAACATTCTTCCAGTTGATAAAACATGTACTGATTTTTTGTGTATGTGGAACAAGCCATCAAGTCTGAAAGTTAAGCCTCGTCCAATAACCGAGATTGACATGAGAAAGATTGAATATGGAAAGAAGATAACAGACAGACCCAAGAAAAATGGTAAGTTTTAACATATTTATAACACGTGGAAGTGCGGAGAGTAATCATTTTCCAGTATCAGAGCAATATGTGATATGCCTTATATATGAAACAGGCAAGTTAAAATCAAGATTGTCTGCAATGATTGTCAAGAAACACTTCATAGTGTATAGAAGGATTTACTTTCAACTTTCAATCATCAATCAGAAAGCACCACTCACACACACATTCACACGTATATATATGTATTATATTTCTCATTATTCACTCATATTTTAATTTTTTTCTTGACAGCCTACAGTTATGATTGCAGAACTGCATCTTACAGACATGTGAATAAGGATGACTTGCAGACACTTTACCAAACTATGTCAAAGGTCAACAGTTCCAGTTGTTGAGTTAAGTTTTGAAGATCACATTCTGAAACAAAATAACAAGGTAAATTTGTGACCACTCATTCTTACTTTATAGGCATGTACAAATATTTTTTTAAATATTTTTTGTATTCACCTGCACAGGAAATCAATATACTGTAATATTCACATCTCTGAAGTCATTTTAAATCATGAGTATGGGTGTTAAAAATAAAATTTTTATTCATTACACATTTAAATCCACACAAGTATCTTCTGATTATCTTATTTTATTTATAAACTTCGAACATGTACTAAAACATACATAGTTCTATTCGTGCAGGTTGTATCTTCTTCTGAATGTGGCAATACATCTTCTGTTTAAGTTGAAGGTGGAATTGAGGTTTGTAGTTTATGTATATAAATTATGTGATAATATATTTGTTGTCATCAATCATGTTTTGCAGTGAAGTGGAGATGATTACACCAGTTAGCTTGTAAGCTGCGGAATATTTTGTTGTGATGTTTATTCATCAGACTGTATCTTTCATTATATTGAGAACTGTTGTGATCAACTTTCATCATTCTTCTCTTTAAGTTGAAACATTTTTTTGTCATTTCTAGGAACAACCAAGTGTCTCATTGCAAGATGAAAATACCAAGACATATGATGACTCTTTCAATCTTGAGGGCAGTAAATTTAGAGAAGTCTGTCAAAAGCATTTCGATGGTATTGGTCCACTGACAACAGAGGAAGTGTCCCGAATAGAACTGAAAACAAGAAACCAGTCAGAATCACTGTAATGGATGAAACAACGAAATTAAAAGGTTAGTTTTGCTACACTTTACATTTAAATATTTGTTTTGACATTTAAATTGAAAAAATGTCCAGAAATCAAGTTCCCCTTGAAAAGTTGAAAAGTCATTTTATAAGTACAACTGAATTGACATCTGAATCTCACTTTCAAACAGAAATACACATACAATATAGAAAATGGGAGTTTACATGTGCAAGTATTGTGGAACAATGATGGGGCAGCAAGTTTTATTGAAATAAATAATCAGCATATTACGCACTTAAACAGGGCCACCTCCAATACTGAAATTGTACATACATGCAAATTGAAATCACAAGATGGCTTCTCGGTAATTTTTTCAGGACGTATCACCGCATCTATAGTTGGAGAAATTTGTAAACGTAGAAAGACCACCCCACCTGACACACAACTGAAAAGGATTTTGCAGTATGGTCCACAGATGACAAACAAAGCCTGCCAGCATGTACAACAGCATGAATCCAGTGCCCGTGATGTATACGTTGCCACCATGAAAGCCCAAGGTTATGACGTGTCTGTAGAGAAAAGGGGACTTATTCTCAACCTTGGTTTGGGGCCAGTATCGATGGCATTGTCATTGATAAGGAAGGATGTGAATTGGGTATTATTGAGATAAAATGTCCTTATGTTGAGAATGAGAAAATGCCAGGCATCAGCACTATTGAAGATTTGGCTAATCAAAGACGAGGTTTCTGTGTGTCATTTTTAGGTAACACTTTGGAGCTTGATCCAAAACATAATTACTTTTACCAGGTCCAAACACAGATGGGTATTCTTGGCATGAAATGGTGCTACTTTGTAGTTTGTCTAATTTCTTAGGGTGCCAAGGATGTCTTCATTCAACGTATTAATTTTGATAATGAGAGGTTTTCTGGCAGTTTTTCACAGGCTTTTACATATTATAAGAATGCAGTCATTCCAGAAATATTGACAGAAAGAGTGAGACGAGGCAAACAATTATTTCCTGATTCAAAGACTTATATTTACAGACACAACAGGTGATAAGTATATTTCAAAACAAATTTACTGACAATCATTTAGAAACTGAAGAACTGCTTCCTTAACTTAACAAAAGTATTTACATGAAACTTTGCAGTTACAAAATCTGATTTTTTTAGCTTCTGCTAAATGTCATTTTGCTGTATTTATTTACCGGCCTGCTAACCACCCACAGGTGCCACAGTACATAACTGTTTAACAAGATATTTTTTGAATGTGCGCAATACTTGTATCAATTTATTATCTGTAGTGGTGTCAAAAAGAGGCAGATCTTGTGTACTCTTTTTAAGAATAAAAAGTACATGTTTTTTCAAACAAATGTGTCAGTGATTAAGTTGATGGTTCACAGTTTCATGCTATAAATATCTGTAGCAGTGTAGGCAATCAACACAGAGGTGGCATAAAATTAGTTAGAAATGAACACACAACTACTATCTGCTCTGCTGTATCTTTCATGGTAACTGGAATGACATCATCAAGAATATGGTACTGCTTCAATCTACCAATGGCTCTCTCAACATGTATCCGGACCTCTGCCAAACGCTTTATCTTCACAACTGCATCAGCAGTTAGTTGATCCCTATAATTGAAAATTGATATAAAGACATTAGAAAAATGTGTACTACTCCACATAGCAGTTGAACAGTATAAAATGAACAAAATAACTTACAGCAGTAAAGAGGAAGAAGTAAAAACTTTTGATATGTATGTCAGTATTTTTTTGCTAAAATCTGGTCATTTCAATATAATTTAATTAGCTTTATCTTTTCTTTCGTTTGCTCTATTTTTCACATTGTTTGCCAAAACATATCATTCAATTTTCAAAGACATGTTTTACATTCCCTGTCATAAGTCATATTAACTCTAAAATGTTACTTTATCAGTCATTGGCAACAGACTGGGTCTATAAAATCCAAGCACATGTTCTCTCTGTTGCTACACAGAAAAACATCATTAAATATAACTTACCGGTGAGAGCCCTTGAATGCTGGAATGTGAAGCTTGACACCCATTGGAGTTAAGTCAGCACTTATATCAAATCCTCTGTCGGCCATCACAGCATCACCTTCATTCAACTCTTTTAACAAACCGCATTCTCGTGTTATGATTTTATCTGAAGCTCTGCCACCCCATGCATTGGAGATGTAGGATATACCACCACCTGGTACAATACCTGCAATATTACAAAATTCTATATTAAGTTAAATATAGCAAGAATCATGAGACTGGCAATTTCACTATTAAATAATAGCATTTGATAGTTTTACTGCTCAATTAACTCAAATAAAAAGCTTAGTAGGATTATATAAGTTTATCCATTCAGGGTGTGTCAATCTGGCTAGCACATGGTAGTTAAATTAACCTTGCTTGACATGAAATGTACCTTACTTGCTGTCACTGTGTATACCTTTTTTTCAAAATCTGAAACCCTAACTATTATACTGTTGGAGCTTTTGAGAAGAGTGCAAAATTGAAAGTAAAAATACAGTATAATCCTGGATAATAAAACTAAACAATTTAAACACAAAATAAAGTATCTGGTCTGTACTTACCTACAAGGAATTTCAGCGTATTCCGGTGTTTGTAATTTGACCAGGTCTGCTTTTGTGCATCAAGTGAGGAAGCCTTTTCTGTGAATATCTCTGTACAATCAATCACTACCCTACAGTCTTTAAAGTTACTGAAGCTTTCTGGCATGTGCTTTCTTACTGTTTCTTGAGAGGGAAAGGGATTTATAGCAGTCAGCTCCTTATAAAGTAAATTAATCCAGGTATAATGAATATTCTTGCAAAATGGCTCTGGGAAAACACCAAGTCTATCTGCAATGTCATTCTCAAGAAGCCCAACTTTTAATCTAGCCAGCACAGCGAAGTATTCCTCAAGCAAAGGTAGTTTACGTTGTTTTCCACGTCTGATTTCAGTTTCATGTCTGGTTGCTGGCGTTGCTGAGCCTCTCCAATACACCATTCTCTCTGCTTTCGTTTGAAGATATTTAAAGAAGCCATAAAATGCTTCATAATTTACAAACGATGTATAAAACTTGACTTTCTTGTTATCGTGCTTGATGTTCTCAATGCTGAAAATTCTGCCGTCTAGTTGGTAGATTTTGTCCTTGAGAAACGAATTTTCTCTTTCAACCACCACGAGGTCATTTATTTTGCCTTCAAGTTCGTTGACTTGTGAAACCATATCGGCGTGCTGCATCAACAACCCTCTATTTCTTTGAATAAGAGAACTCATGAAATTGCCCACAGTTTCATCAAATCTCAGATAATCATGATCGATACTGTATTCAATGTCACTGCCACGCTGGATCCTGCAAACGTCTGGCTCGTCGTCAACTGTTGTACACATATCAATTGAAGTCCGAGTGAAAGTGTAGGCGTCGTATTCGCTACTGCAAAGCCCTATCTCTTCGTATGCAGCAATGAGACTTACCACTGGCACGGCCACGTCGGTCTTGGTAGTTCGACCAGCTGATAATGATGTTTGAGTTGTCCTTGGACGGATTGGTTTAGCGGCTGTGTACGGGAATATTGATGGTACATAGTCCGGCAAATTTTGATCTGGCCTGGGTTTTCAAGTGACAAAATGGCTACCACACACTCTTGAGTTGTGCGATGGTTTCCACTGCCTGCCGTTGCGGTCTTTCCGGCTAACAAGACGAATCCATGCTCGTCTACGGTCTTCTGGCTTTTTTGGAAACCGGTGAAACGAAATGTTCACTTTACCTCGTCGATTTGTGCAGTTAAAGACGCAGCAATGATCGCTTTTGCCCATGTCGAAACGCGACTCACGTCACAGAGACAACAACCATAACACATATGCTGAATGAGCGTTTGAACGCACGAGCGTGAGTGCCCCCAAGTGCAAATCTCACGCACTTCTCGCCATTTTCGAGATCTCGTCGGCCATATGCGTCTAAGGCTTATACACAGTCCACACTGTCCAATCATGCGTGCATGTTTTCCTGTTATAATTCAATCGTGTCAGAATTTTGTAGCAAGGAACATACAATCTTGCAGGTAAATCAATTTGGATGATCTATGTTGATCTATGCAAATTCCAAGTTTGGTGGACATGTGAAAATTATGTTTTTTTGCCTTCATGTACGAGATGGCACGTTTACCAAGCTAGACGCTCACTGCTAAAAAACAATAGGTTTTATTAGTTTCACATTTCAACCCTTTCTTTGTTTCTTTCTCAGCAACATTCCCAAAACCTCTCTCCTTGCATTCCTACCGCTAAATGCACGAGGAGCACAGTGTCATCATTGACGCTATTTTTTTATGTACTGAGCCATAACTCAGGGATATCTCAACTGATTTTATTCAAAGTTGGTACAAGGACGTTGAACTATGTCATGCATATCCACATTGATTTGTTTTGTGATACGATCCAATATGGCCGCCGTGCGGCCATATTGTTACAATTTTTTCATGTACAGAGCCATAACTCAGGCACATCTCAACCGATTATATTCAAAGTTGATACAAGGACTTTGACCAATATGATACACATGCACGTCAATTTGTTTCACGATATGATCCAATAAGGCCGCATGGCGGCCATTTTGTTACAATTTTTTCATGTCCTTAGCCATAACTCAGACATGTATCATCGGATTTTATTCAAAGTTGGTACAAGGACTTTGACCAATGTCATAAATATGCGTGTCAATTGGTTTCACAACAAATGCAATATGGCTGCCTTGTGGTCATTTTGTCATAATTTTGTCATCTCTTGAGCCATAATTTGGATATGTATCAACTGATTTTTTCAAAGTTGGCACAAGGACATTGACCTATCATGTCATAAATATGCATGTCTATTGGTTTCACAGTCCAATGCAATATAATGGCTGCCTGGTTGCCATTTTGTTACGATTTTTTCATGTACAGAGCTATAACTCACTCACATTTCCACCAGTATCATTCAAAGTTGGCACAAGGACATTGGCCGATGTCATACATATGCACATCAATTTGTTTAACGGCATGTAGCAGTATCATGTCAATTATTCGTTATTAGTCTGATATGTCAAGAAATACTGCATTAAATTTCATGAAACTTGGTAGAGATGTTAAGCTCACATTGCTTTAACAGT
Source organism: Ptychodera flava (assembly GCA_001465055.1). Lineage (NCBI taxonomy): Eukaryota > Metazoa > Hemichordata > Enteropneusta > Ptychoderidae > Ptychodera > Ptychodera flava. Next base: position 56,027 of record LD346026.1, on the reverse strand, counting down.
GAAAAATACATTTATCAGTGTCAAATTAATTAATTTTTAATTGCATATGTAATGAACTTTCCTAATTAAAGTGATATATCCACAAATACTGCGGTAACCCTTTTCCTGCCAAGTCCATATTTCACCATCAGGTCAAGATGATTTAAAATAATGAAACACAACATATTCCATGTGCAGTGTGCGAAATTAAGAGAAAATAGCTTCAGGTCATAAGGACCTGCACCAAGCCAAAGCTTCAGGTCCTTACAGAAAACTGCCGGTCCTCAATAAATGCGGTTGTTAACGACCATTAAAATCAACTTCTCCACCGATACTATGCTTTTGAATGTTGTAATATTTATTTTTCATGTCCTTTTATCAATAGAGACAGTAAGTATCCACTCAAAAGGACTATTGTTCACATAGATGCAGAATAGTGTAGGTGAATGATCATGAATCATTCATCTACATGATCTGGAATCTGAAAAAGATCACAGCCCTCATCTTCCTTATTGTCATGCGCACACATTTATCAATGTTTTCCACCACGGGAGAGGGGGGCTATGGGACTAAGCGGAGAATTTGACATTTTTTCTAGCCATGTAAAGTCCGCCACTCTCGGACAATAAAATGATGTCAAACACCCAGGGGCCGGGGAATACTGGCTCATGCACTGGCTACATGTGGCTGATGAAAGCGAGAAAATTTGTCTTTCATGACTTTCTATGGGGAATGGTGTTCTCTACATTGCTGTGTACAAATGTACACTACACCAGGGTATGGGATATTGTGATTTGAAAATGGTTGGCAAGATGAAAATAACTTCTGAAATTAGCCAACGCGAGTGGTAGAAGAGTGAGTGAATAACTTAGTACCTTGAAAACAGTCATAGGTGTATGAATAATTTTTTTATGCAAACATTGATCACTACGTCTTTTTTAAACAAGGGAGAAAATACTTGGTATGTATTTTGATATGACGTATGGATTACTTTTTATTTTTCAAAAAATAAATATGCTTAAATGTGGCCTCTGTTGCATTCATGAAGAAACAGATGAACTTATACTTTTAATTAAAAGGACAAGTATCGTAACTTTTTCTCGATTATAGAAATTGCAGACAACATGAATGGCAAACGCCACTCGCGGAAATGAATGCATATTTTTTGATCGAAAAGTTTTGCCTGAGCGATTCTGGGTCTCATCGCCCTTTGAAAGCTTAAAGTTATCAAAATGACTCTGAAAAGTTTGACAGACACTCGATACTGCTGAAAACTATCGACACGATCAGATAATGATACCGTAAAATCTTAAAAGACGTATATTTTGCGACATCTAGGCCTACAGCCCAGGATAACGGTGAGTTTTGCATGCCTGTCGTAAAACGGTACCGACATACATCGAAACAATTTGAAGCCTCAGAGAGTATACACGACGGATCGTGCAACTCGACAAAACTGTTATGATAAGGCCGCTCTGTTTTATAAAATATACACTTATTATTACGTCGATATATCGTGGAAACAGTCGGCCTTGTGAACTTTGGTTAAAGACCAACGAGCAAGCAAGATGTTCTAGCGGTCCACAAACAAACATAGCGAAACGTGAACTTGATTGTCGACTGCAAGTAGCACAATCGGGCTGTCGTGTAACATCTAGTCCTTGTATCGGGCGTAGTTCCAAACCATAGAGGTAAAAAAATACCTCCATGTTCAAAACCAAATATGATTAGTCAACAGCACTGTTCTCTTGGTAGGTTTTTGTCTTAAACTCTTTTATGAACCGTTTATGTTTTGAACGCTTCAATGGAAAATTAAAGCAAAGAAAATGGAGTCAGTTTGATAAAACGAAGGGCTGTATATGTACATTTGTGTATATGTAAATTCCAAACACTTAAAGTGTAGAACTAGTGATACTGGGTGTTGTTGTCTTATGACACAGATATGCTAACAGTACCAGGGTTACACTCACTAGAAGAGTATTATTATAATATTGTATCGCATTATTGCACCAAAATCAATTCATTCCATCGCTAGAATCTGCATGCACGGACATAATTCATACTGATCAGAATGTAATCAACTGCACCGTGCTATGCGCGTCGATAGGAAGGATTAGACTCTTCGTACATGCAAAAAGTCGCAAGACAAAAATTACTACGTTGCGACATTGTCAAGCCCCCCTCCCCGTTGGGCGTACCATAGAGATCGAATTCCCCACCACCAGGACTCGAAGTGCGATCAATATCCCCTGTTGCCCCGCACTCCCACGGTGGAAAAACATTGATAGGTGCATGGCATTCAAGTCTGAATCACATGATTCAGAGTCAGTCATCATCTGCATCTGTTACAGGTCTTGACGGAGAAATTTTCATCATTTATTCCAAATTTCAGTCGGTCATAAGGACCGACATGTTGCTAAAAACTTTCGGCCCGACGAGAAATCTGTCGGTCTCGGACCGTCGGACCGACGTTAATTTCGCACACTGTCCATGTGGTGTATTTAACATAACATTGAACATTTGTAGGCTTTTGAAAACATAAATACTGTAAACTTGATTTTGTTTTACTAAAGACGCTACAACAGACCAAGCCAAGTGGGTGAAAATACATCATGCTTTGGCTCAATACCGCTTCTTACTGACTTGGCTAATGGGGAAGTGATGCTGTCTGGAAGGAAAAGGGTTAAGGTTGATGAAACTTGGTACAGATTTTGATCTCATAGTGTTGTAAATACAAATCAATGACACTTAGTGGTATCATTTATAGATATAAATTAATTGCTAGTTTACATTTACATAATGGATTTTTTTATGGTGAATGTCCAAAGTACTGCATCAAACTTTATGAAATATGGTACTGGTGATAATCTGTCAGTGTTAGGAAAGGATGCAAAAATGTTTGGCAGCATCCAGTCGATTAAGTACTAATTGATTCATTTTAATGACCTTTTGTATTAGTATGGCGGCTTACATTGGTTTTTTTGTTTTCACCACCATGAAACTCATTTTGGGCCATTAAGCCCCATTTGTATCGCAGTATTTTTAATCACAGACCTTATTAATGAAGAGGACTTGTAATTAAAGTAAAAGTGGGGACTGTGTCATTGTCAATGACTTGTTTAATATATTTTATCTGGCATTTTGAGAACTTCCAAAGCTTAAAGACATTTCATCTGAAATTCAATGTCCTAATTCTAGGTTGTCAAATATTAGATGTTTTTGGTTTACTTGGAGGAATCAGTCATTTCTCTGTCCTTTTTAGATGTTTACATTCTCACTGTTTATCTTTTAGGATTAGTACACCGTTTTACTGTACTTGTAATTTTAAAAGTTTCTTAACAAAGTTGTTATACATTTATGATTCCTGTAGTGTTGACGTCTTACAGAGTTTTATACGGTGTGTCTGACACACCAATATTTTAATCCAGAGGAGAATCCCATCAATGAAGTAACTTCAGGATGTGTCAAATTGATTGTAGATACATTATATTGACAATTTGCGCGCTTTTAATTTCAGAAGAGAATTGTTATGAAAATATTGTTGATTCTGAATTACTTAATAATCTTAAACTATTTCATGAGTCTGTCTATGTACATGTAAGTAAATTTTTACAGCATTTTAACCAATGACAAATCGACTGTCTTAATGCAAATCTTTCTACCTTTAAATGATTCTATATGAATCAAAAGTGCATAATCTTGTCAAAGTTTGATGATTTTAAATCTTCAATATCGACATATGCTGCATAAAGTCTGCCCAGTTCTAGAAACCACATTCTGTGTACATTCATTCCTGCAACTCTCTTTTCAACAGATGGTTCATTACTTCCATTATTCCATTATGTGTAGAATGCAATCATTATATCCAACAATTTTTTTATGTGTATTTTACCGATGATATCGGAATAAACGTATTTCGATTTTGCTTTCCTTCATTTCAACTGAATTATTTTCTTATGCACATTTATGTCATTTTATGGCAGTGTGGCATAGTTAGCACTTCAAAGACCCATTAGCTGTAACATTTGATGATTTTCCCCATTTTCTGTTCTACTACAGTTCCTTGTTTCACTCCCCAAAGCATGTTGATACACACGTGCACGGTATTCATCTTGTCATCTCAGCCTGTACATGCGTAAACTACATTGCTATTCTTGACAAGTGAATTTTGGCCTTAACTTGAATTTAAGTGTAAACAATAACAATACATTTTATACATTTAAAGCCGCACTTTTCAATCCCAGATTCTCGCATTAGTGGAGTTCTCCTCCCAGTCAAACACATGGCCAGTATGATGTTTGATTTCTAAAACATTAATTACACAAACTGATCTCAACCTTTTGTCACATTTTGCTAAGCCTGTAAACAGAGTTTATGCAAGCTTTTGATTGACGGTCGGTTCAAATAGCCAACAGTCATTGATTCCCCACTAAAAACGCTCGAATTTCCTAAAAAATTGTCTTCCAGTCGCGTTAGACTTTGAATATAACCACAGAGTTCGATCGGCAGCAACTTCGCGCTGACCGCTTGGCAGTCTGTCTATGTTTTTACGGCCGGAGAAAACTAAAAAGTGGCATTTTCTTGAGTGTGTGCCCGCGTGTGCCTGTTTGGTGTCCACTTACACAATGAACGCCGCCATACCTTGGCGTCCTTTTAATGGGAGGCTCCGCCTTTAAACGCTGTGTTGACAAACTAAATAATGCTGTTGCAACACGCTGCAGGGAGTAGAAGAGGAACTTACAATTGACATATAAAAAACAAAAATTGTGAAAAAAATCATCAACGTCACAGCTGCAGGACATTATTTAACTCAAATGTCTTGTGCTGATGAACCAAAATAGTAATAACAGGAAATGGGTCATCAAGGGGTCAAAGGGCATAGTTCACACAGTAACAAGATGTACCTGGTCTTCAAATTCCCTCTGACATAATCTGTTCACTAAATCCTGAGCACATGCTGCATTTTATTGTTGGCATAGTAACACTTTTAGACAAACAATATATAAGAAGCTTTACAGAGCTTTCAAATTTAACGTTTCAACGATTTATTTATTCAGTGATTTCCATGAACAATAACAATCGTTACTTGAAGTTTAAAGTCATGAAATGTATAAAAAATTAATATATATACGAAATAAAAGAGGCACATTTATGCTTAGCATTTCTGTAAAATATCAAAATAAGCTACGACACTCCACCTAACAGTACTCTTGAGCATGCTTTCGGTCTTTTCTACTAAATTACTGACAAAGTTGAATGACAAAACTATCCATGTTTTCACTGTTTGTTGCTCACTTTTTGTTCTGTGTCACTTGGGAGCCATTCATTTTGTAGACTGATTTACACTTGAACGAGTAACGTCGTAGAACTCTATCCCCTTCCTGTCTGTAGTATATGATATTATAAGTATATCAACATTCAGGAATTCAACATGAAACATTCTTACTGGTGACTCGAGATAAATATTTGTATAAAAAAACATTGATGAAACAAATACCGATCTGCAAAAATGACGTCATTATCATTTCATGTCAAGCCAGCATGCTAATAGTTTCACCGATAATTTCAGGAAATAGCGTAACCTAAGCCTAAACTGATTAGAAGAAAGAGTGTGATCGATTTATTTTAAGTTTAAAATGTAATTGTTGAAAATTGTGCACTCTACGTCACCGAATTGCTAAAAGATATGTTAATAGACAGATATGTTAGTGGACAGTAGGAAAACAGTAAATGTTTGAAGAGGTAACTTCATCAGAAAAACATATTGCAAATTTTGGGACAGAAACCATCAAAATTATGATTTCAGTTCAAAACGAGCCTGACTTCTTGATATGAGATAAGAACTAGAAAAAAGCACTATTGTTTCACAGAGCGATGCGGCAATCTTTTCTACAAACAACATTTCTTTTCTCTTGTCATTCTCTAGGACAAATTTAAAACTGACAAACGGTGTTTTGGATTGGATATGTCATCTTCCATTCTGCCTCCATCAGAAAAGAAACTTTGTTGGTGCAATTCTCCAACTTGTAAATGTTGCATGGATTATTACATTAATCTGCCAAAAATACAAACATATTAATGTATCATTTGTACACACTCAGTTCATCATTGACAAGATACATTCCCATGTACGTCGACTCCTGAGAACAGTCTAACTGAACTTCACTGCTCGGTAGATAAACTTTCATGTAGATCTTGTCTCCCTCTCTCAATTCAAACAACCCAGAATGGAAACTGCTGACGTGGGCACGGGCGCCCTCTCGGATGTGAACGCTTTTCATCAGGTCAGTGTGATAGGGCGAGTATCCGTTGTTAGCTGCAAGATGAAACAAGTTATTGCTGAATATGCATTACCACAATGTTTCAGAGCAGACGATATGGCGAACGTAAACCATGATTGATTTCATCAATATTTTTTAAAGTGAAAACACAGACCATGGAGTCAGATCTGACTCCGGGTTCTCATGCATAAGCCCCTTTGCTATGATATATTCCGAAATATTGCCCTCAAAATGGAAACTAATGTAAGTGAAAGGCATGCATTTATTTCTCCAGTCACTTATCCGTCTTCTGTCTTCAGAATTTTATTCCCTTTTGGGTGTAATAGAAAAGATGGAAGTATCTGAAGAGGATAAACAAACATATTGGCGAGCCAAAAAGCCATAATGATACTCCTAACTGGCCATACATTGAAAATCGCGTCTGGTCTTATTTGGTCGCCTTATAGACGAGCCTTTCTCCAACCCAATCAAAGATAAATCAGCGACACTTGCACACAATAAGTGAAATTTACTCACTTAACATAGTATGATGCAGATATTCGTTCAGGTCTTCTCTGTTGCCACGGCCTCTTGTTCTGCTATCCAGAAAGCCAGCCTGTAATCAGAGCACGCAAACTAGAGTTTAAAGTTGTACGTTTTCTAATAGAGAATACATTTTCCCCGCAAAATGGTATTTAGGCATAACTTCTTGACCAATAGCTCACAAAGCGATACTTTTCGTGAGAATGTATTTTTCCATTAAGTGAGGGATGTTCACATAGCTTATGGAATGTGTCTTACCTGTGAGTAAACATGGTAGAGTCCAGACTTCGGGACAATTATGTGATAATCGTCACTTGGCACGTATTCGGTAAAAGATATCCCATTGGAAGAGTCCCACAGACCGACTTTTAGCCATCTGCCCTTGGCGTGACGGTGTTTGATCAACCCTTTTATCGGTTCGCCTGAAATTAAAAAATAGATTGGGTTAACACGCACATCGCAAGACTTAAACTTCTGATTTAATCTATTACTTCCCTCAATGAAACTTTCAACCATTCTCTTACAAAACCGAGATTCTAACTTGCAGAGATTTAAAACCAGCTGTAAGCTGATATCCGCACTCCCGAGCTCAAATACTACACTGTAAAAATAGCGGACGCCAGACGCGTCTTTACGCGTTCAAAATGTACGTGTCGGTGTTCAAATTTGAACGGCTAGTGTTCATATTGTTAACACTAGTGTTCATATTATTAAAAATGATGTTCTAAACCTGAACACGTAGTCTTAACAACCATCTCCTTCAAGTGTTCAAAAACTCAGCATCACAGAAATTTTACAATACTGTGAAACAATTAACAATCTTTTGTTTATTTTACTTTACAATGGCTATATTAAATTTACTACTGCCTCGCTGTCCGGCAAACATACACGGATTTTGGTGTAACAAATTTCCCACTAAGTGAAAAATATTTCAGGTCTACAATTGCTGAAAGCATGTTTTTTCTAAAAAAGAAAGTATACAAAATAATTTTACACGTTTATTACGTGTTGAAATTTTGAAATTTTGAAAAGAAAATAAGAAAATCACCATGAACGTTTTAATTTTAACATCGGCGTGCAAGAGGCGTTCTATTTCTAAACACTTGGTGTTCAAGTTTGGTGTTTTTTCCTATCCCATGATGCAT